>WWET01000935.1:124322-135434 GCA_011038615.1 Limnodynastes dumerilii
CTTTCCCTAATTCCAGTCTTCACTTGCCTGTCAGCCCACCACATGTTTTCTTACCGGTGCCCTCTGACGTCTAGTGTTGTTTCTAGTTAAAATACAAGTTGGATTTTTGTACCTCTTTACAGCCCAGCCTGGCAGTAGAGATCCCCAGATGTGTAGTGTAAGGCTTTATCTCCCGTTCTGACATTCTGTGTATGATCACAGTTCATGTTCTTATGTTTGGTTGCTCAATTTGCCTCTTTGACATTTCCTTAGCACCCAGGTGGGGAAGAAGTCTTGTTTGAGCAAGCTGGAGCCGATGCTACAGAGAGTTTTGAAGACGTTGGCCACTCCATTGATGCACGGGAAATGCTAAAGCAGTATTATTTAGGAGACCTTCATCCGGTAAGTAAAACTATAATTCCAAACTGTATTTTACATAACCATTAAATATGTCTATATTTCCTTTACCAAGGACCATCATTATTTGTGTATGAACCCCCAGAGATATCCCTATTTAAGTAATCTAATACCCCTTTCTCATCGCCATGAAATACCCGGGATTTTTGCCAAAAACCCGGGTCTCGGCAAAATCCCGGGTATTTCGTGGAGATGTGAAAAGTTCACTTCTGGTGGACACGTGTCCTAAGACAGGGTCCAACACAGGTATGGGTGCAGTGTGAAAGGTGCTACCTGGGTTTTTCGACCCGAGTACCACCTAACGCACTTTATTGGTGTCATTTTTTTTTACTATTGCTCTGGCAACAAGTGTTGCCAGAGCAACGGTAAACAAATTGCACATTGCTTTGACGACAGGGCAGACCCGGGTCTCCAAATTTCCCGGGTCTGCCCTGCAGTGTGAAACGGGTTTTTTGACCCTGGGATCCGCTGCTGCCCCGGCAATATCCCGGGTCTGTGAACCCGGGATATTGCTGGGGGGGCGATCTGAAAGCTCTATTAAGGAAATAGTTGAAGCTGTGCAATCTGTTTTTAACAGTTCTGGTGTGTGTGATCCAAGATAATCCAACATGCAGCGTGTTAATCTTATTGCTCAACTAGAGCTGTGAAGATTGGAGGATCTCTGAGAAAGGAGGCACACAATTCCCATTCTCTGATGTACATAATTTAGTTGTGTATCAGGTTTTCTGATATCAGTTCAAGTACGTTATGGGTGCAACTGGAACAGTCTGGTGTGTATTGATATGCAGCATTGTGATTAGGATGTACATAACTGAGAAGAGTCCTTTATTTTGCATTTACATGTGTTTACCACAACTCTGTATTGAGACTTTATTCTTAGCAACTGACAATGGTGCTGGTCAAGTCTTGAAAAACAGAGATAACGTTGCTCCTGGTAAATCATGTTACAATGCTTGGTGTGCAGATCAGTGCTTTAGTTTTTGTAATGTGTGTGTACATATATGGCACGGATGCTAAACACAGTTTTGGTAAGTTGCAAAGTACTCTTTAAAAGTAAACTTTTAAATCTTGAGTTTCCATTTTAATTTTTCCTATTACTATTATTGTATAATGTGGTTTTGCCAAGGTGCAAATTTGCTCTTGTTTTGTGGTTGGCTCCGAACTGAACATCAGTCCTTAAGTATTCCAGATAGACCAGCAGCAAAGTGTCCACCCCTGCTCACACACTGATATTTATTTCTGTATGCCCCTCTGCCATTTCCACTGGATGCATATAAATCTAGAGTTTTTATGCAATACTGGATCTTTAGATATAAAGGAAACCACTTTATAGTATGACTACAATTGTCTTGGCCTGGCAATAGAAACTGTGCTGACTGCATGGATGGATGTGCCACCTGCATTGACTATTACCCATCAGTAAACAGTCTCAGATGAGCAGTAGATGGTTATGCCCATGATGTGGGTTATCCTTCTGCTGTTGAGAAACCTTCAATAGCCAGCTGGGTTCAAAACATTCTTACCTGACCCAGTACCATAGAAAAATACTACGCACTGGGCTGTATAGTAAATCTAAGCACTATAAACATATTTGAGAAACAACATTAATGGATTAGCTCTGGTCTGTGTTAGAGAACGGAACTTCCGTCAGTTACCACTGGGGGCACCAGAGCTTCTTGGATACATGTGTCCCCTGAATATGCCTTCTAGCACGAGCTTGATTGTCCTAAGCACCTACATCATTTACATAATAGGAGTAGGAATGAAGTCACATGGTTACAGGCTCTACGCTTTGTACTACTTTGCCCTTCATAGCCTGGTTCTATTTTAAACAATGGCCTAATTGCAGTTCCCACCCCTTAACCCTGAACCATCCTTCTGTTTTGTGTTTTCTTAACATGTTGTTATTTCTCTTTTTTTTTTTTTAATAGGATGACTGCAAGAACAGCAGTAAGCAGGTAAGCTATGTCCTTAAATGCTTATTGATGTTTTGGTTTGTTGGTGATATTCAGGGTACTTGGACAGCCTGACGTAGAGCACTTTTAATGTGATCTCTTAGCCATACACATCAAGGTTGTAACCAGCTTAAGGTCCCAGTGGTGCCACATGTGCACAATGCCAGCTATTACTGTGCAGAGCTCTCCAGTCAGGTTTGCTTGTATTGATGCAGCATTTCTCACGACTTGGCTGGCAATTGTCACCTGTAGATGTCTAACCTCCCAAAAGTCACATGTACACAATAACAGATAAAGGGTTGAAGATGTATATCTTGTCTATGCAGGTTTCTGTTACCCAGAACGCCTGAGGGCCTATTATTTTCACTATTTTCATACATCTCTTTAGCCTATCATAGGCCTATCCCCTGTAGATACCGGTTCTGGATAGAGCCAACACCACATATTCAGCTGAAATCCTTAAATGATATAATTTCATTGTTGCTCCCGCTCTCTCCTCCGCTCTGTCACTTCTCTCCTCAAGAAGCATGCCCGTCAGTTAACCCTGTTGGCGTTTTAGTGCCATAAGGTAACTCAGAATGTTGCGTTCACATACTACACCCTCTTATTGACTGTTTCTAGGCACCGGCCTTAGCGCTGCTCATAAAATGTATTCCTACCCATTGAAATCCCTAGCTCTTTCACTGCCAGTAATTACTGTAAATAGATGAAGTACCGCTGCTATCCACTCCACGTTTTCTGGCAGCTTGCCCTGCAGAGATTAAATATGACTTCCGACTTTTCTAATTAGAACTCTCTATAATTACTGTTTATTTACTTAATAGTCCCTTATGCCCTTCTCTTCTTCCCCCGCACCTTATATCTACCGTGGGTTTCTTCTTTCTTCAGAGCCCTGTACAAATCAGGCCATACAAAGACTAATAAATGGGTCAATATGCAGTGCCTTTCTGGTTTCTAGGGGCAACTTGGCGATCTTTTATGTTTAAAGAGTCGTTAAACACAAAATATGAATATTACAGAGACATTTGTAAACATACAAGTGTTCTAAAAATCAGAGATCTGTTTTCACGGTGAGTTGCGTGCGTATTTTTAGATACGTTTACAACTACGCGTGCGTAGTAACCTTTTTTTTTAATGTAGTTAACATAGACTACACGCGCGTCAGTGCCCCGCAGACGGGCTTGTGAATCGCACTTGGGTACATACGTCTGGATATGCGATGCAAAAATACGTACGTGAAAATTTAAATAAAAATGGTCGTGGAAAGCATTTAAATGAAGGTAGGTGGGCGCGACTAACATAAATTGCATCGTACGGAGGACACACACGCACGCAACTGGTCTATGGAGGCGGAAGTCACCGACAGCACGGCCAAGAGAGGGAAGTGTCATGGGTGTGAGGGGGTGTGGCCTGCACCGGCCGTGCGTATAATTAACTTCCTTCATGGAAACGGTTCTCTGAATACGGCCCTCTGTGAGCAGGAAATCGGACTAGAGGAATAGTAGTGTACCTCATCCCCAGGAAACGTAGAGTCAGATGCTGTGCATTCAAGGGGTTTAGCCTTAGGAAGGGATTAGTAGCCAGGGCAGTAAAAGATGCTGTAAACTTCCAAAACCTGGAGCACGTGTCTCTGGAGCACTCATTGATCAGAGGAGAAATCACCCATGCCCCTCTGATCCATGTTGGATCACCAGCCTAGCTGTGATGGTGGAGAAGGAGATTTTCAGTGCAGTGTTGTGAGCATCTTGGCAGCATTGTACAGTGAGGAGAGAGTTTAATGCATCTTTAAGGAAAGGGAGTGTCGTGACCATTAGTATATTCACCAGGAGATGGGCAGATTACAGTCTCCTTGCCTAAAACTGGCACAATCACATATTTTTTTAATTTTTTTTTTACTGTTATCTGAACTTATTTAATGCAGAAACATTTTTGGGACAGATTTAATAAGCTGCAGATTTGGAAGAGTGGATATGTTGCTTATAGCACCCAATCAGATTCTAGTTCTCACTTTCCTATTACATACTAGAGGATGTCCGCTAGAATCTGATGGGTTGCCACGGGCAACATCTCCACTTTTCCAAACCCGCAGATTTAGTAAATGTGCTCGTTCCTCGGACTCTGCTGTCTGATTGGCTCCCCGCAGACCTTGTCAGAAGTGTGTCAAGATTGAACAGCCACTCTAAGAACATACAGCTACTGGCTAACTAGTCTTCTGACTTGGACTATTAACCGCAATGCCCGTCTGAAGCTGCACATTGGTCGTGGCACACCGTTTGTAAAATAATAGCTGCGAAAGCTTCATTGTTTAAAAAAGGTAGACAATAGCTGCACACTAGTGAAACATTGCTTGGCCTGATGAGTTCCAGGTTTACCTCTGTCACATGCTGATCCTTCCCTTCAGCTCTCAGCATAGGGGGGTGATAACAGAAGTGGTGACATAAATAGCTTGTTTCTAAGTAAGTAATATTTCTAATGTATATGGCATCTACACTATTGCAGGTCTGGTGTATCCATTTTTGGTAATGCCGGATCGCTTTTAACAATTTCCCTGGCTATCATAACAATTTGTGAGTTGGGAAAATAATAAAAGAGCACATATTGCCCAATAATCGGGCTAAGCATCGGCTGCACTCTGTCATCCTAATAGGATCGACACAGCATCATTTGAATCGTTTAAACATAACTGATCCAAATATCAAGCAAGCGTGTTTCTTGTCGCCAAATCCGTCGTGCATACACACGGCCTCTTTATTGGGCCAATAAACTGATTAGCAACCCGAATGCATAGTGTGTACTTGGCTTTAGTCAAAGCATGCAGAAATATATACCAAGGAACAAAATAACATCACATCAAAAGGATTGTATAGAGAATGGTCAACATGGTCCTTTATTGGCTCTCCTGTTCCTCATGAGTTCAGTCTCATTTCAGTCTCTGATTCCACATATCTGGTGTGCTGGAGTTTTTAGTACTAGACCATTAACCGTCTCTTCTACCTATAATGGAAAGATAAACTGCTTTGAAATCTGTATCATTTCTATTTATTATTTATTAGCAGGTTTTTATATCGTGCCAGTTAGAGTTTACAATGTTTAAGAAGCCATTCACATCAATCTGTTGTCTAAATACAGACACAGGTTATTTGTAGTTAGTTTTTTTTATGCGACTGATATTAAAATATTCCAGTTTTATTCTGATCCCTCATCATATATTTTTTTTGCTCTCCTAGTTAATGTCTTTCTGCTATATTATTTGGATGTTCACTCGCCACTTTTTAATCTCCAGCTTTCAAAAATCGATCTCATTGTTTTGCCACATGGCAACGGATATAGAATATCATATCTATGACCAAACATTAAATAGGTCTAATAATTGCTTTCACAAGAACCAGAAAGCTCGCCAAGAATACCGTTCCATCCAATCCACTTTCATTCTCAAACCACACTCTTGGTTACTGTTTAAAAAAATTTGTGTGACTGGATTTTATATCTCACTAAGAACGTTTTACTTTTCATAATGTGTCTATATCTATAGACACATTATGAAAAGTAAAATCCTGAGGGATCATGTAACAATCCTGGGGTTCCCTGCGAACAGGGAATGAATATCTGTCTCTTAATACTCTATTCTTTCTGTGTGCGTTCCCACATAGCCAAAAAAAAATAAGCTGTGATTTCTTCTTGAGTGGGTAATGAGGTTTATCACTGTAATAGAATAAGTGGTTTGGGGTTTTTCTTTATTTTTGAAACTTTCTATATTTGTTAAATAAATGACACAAGGACATTAACAGTGTTTTTGGTTTTAGTAGCACTTAAAAACCCTTCTTAATACGTTGGTTAAAATATCATTATGTAACCTTATTTTTTTTTCATGTTTTATCTTTCAGGATGACTTAATAGATAAATCCTCCAGTACATCCAGGTAAAGGGCTATTTCTATGTACTATCTACATATTACACTGATCAATGGCTGCTTAGTAATATTGGGTGCTTGGTTCATTGACCTTTACATTGGCTCTATTCCTGTAGAATGTTTTTATGGTTGTTGTAAAACTTTAGTGTATATTGTAATGACCTAATATTCCACAGATTCCTATATAAATAAAGGATTTTGCACCTGCACAATACTCCAGCAGTGATTTCCAAACTCTAGTATTGCATTTCAACTCCATATCTAACGCAAGGGCCAGAACTAGGTCATGGAGTGTCAGCTCCCTGGACTTAGACATGACCTTGGACTGGTGCACATGAAAACAAAACAGTCCTTTATTTCTGTCTTCCCCATATCTGGATCGGGTGCACTTGCTCGCCTGTACTGTACCTGGACGACGTGCCTCCGCCCCTTCTTTCCCATGACACACCCTTCTAAACGCAAACCACCACATGTGGCGCATTATGCTACATAAGCTGGTGTATGCTCACCTCTAGAATGGCCCTGATCTTGGTCTTGGAGAATTCTTTACACCCAAGCTCTGGTTAGAGCTACTCTGAGAGGTTTTAAGGAATGTCTTGTCACATACTTATATGGCTGTATAGAGTGTGAGTCCCCTTTGCGAACGACCCGATGTCAATAGGGCTGTTCGCTCCCAGCCAGTTTCAAACTGGCTGGGATATCGATTGCTTAGGCATAGCAAATGATCCACGGAGCACCGAACACTGTGGTCTCTGTCCCCGCAGGCTAACCCTAAGGTTACTCACCTCTCCGGTGGTGCGGCGGCGCTTCCGAAAATTAATGGGCGAGTATGCGAATCACATACTCACCCATTCATAAAAAAAAAATTCTGCGATGTCTCTCATTCCAAATAGCGACAACCGAAAAGCAACTTTGAGCTGTCCCTATTTTGCAATGAGAGACATCGCAGTGGGATTTGCAACAGCCAGAAACCTATGCTTAATGGTTTCCAGCTGAACCAGCCAGGACATTTGGACTTGGGTACGAATCTTTATCAAAAGCTGGCACTGCACAAGTTTTATCATTAGCCTGCTAAAAAAAAAATCACAGACCAGTTACATATTTTATGTCCCATATTTTATGTTTGTCTGTGTCCCTCCTTTCCATACAGCTCCTGGGCCAGTTGGCTGATTCCAGCAGTGGCTGTGTTGATTCTGGGCTTCATGTACCGGTTTTACTCCATAGACAGTCGATCCTCCTGAATGTTACCCACCGACCACAACCTGCCTGTCTTACGCACAAGAAAATGAGCAGGACCCGAAACACAGAGACGTACCAGTCCTCCCACATCTCTGCCACAGATCCAGACGTAAAACTTGAACGGAGCCTCCGCGTTTTAACTTGGCGATCGAGAGCTGTCGTCCATGCTGTGAGCGTGCATTGTGTTTTTATTCCTATATCACTCTTACAGGACTTCTTATCAGGATATTGCTGTCCGGTTGTGTCCCAGAGCATGCCTTTTTATTTTGTATCCTTACTCTTTTTCACATAAGGAGTCTGCTGGCTCTCCAAATTCTCAGTGGCTTGTATTTAAGCGGCTGCAGGAAGGCAGCCATTTTGTTTCGTCTGGTAACGCTCTGGATGCATGTTGGAATAAAGTGTATAATGTTTAGCATTTCAGACTTTCTGCTCGTGGGTGTGAATGATTCTCTGCTTTTAAAGAAACTAGAACGGTTGTTATTAATGTCATATTTACACTTAAAGCCATAACTATGGAAAGTCAGAATTCACTGATTTTAATAAACTTTCTTGTGTCTTAATTCTGATTCAATTGTACATTTCTTTTCATTTACCGTCATTAGAGCTTTGAGTGTTTAGAGCCTAAAGAAGCTTATTGCAGATAACGGTTTGGGAAACTAGTACGTGGCTTTCTAAATATTGCATTTTAAATTTATCCATTATCTAAGCGCAGCAAAGGCATCCATTTTGTCAGCCAAACCAGTATTTGCGATAAAACCTACATTCTATAATAATTAACGATTAGTTATATTAAGGAATAATGGGAGGGGGAGTTTTCTTACCTCAATAATGTTACTGGCCAGTAGTGAAATTTGGATATGTGCTTATAGGTGTCTGGGCAATAGGTAGACTTCCACCTAGACACGGGCTGGCCACTTGCTGTGCTTTCTTCCCGGAAACCGATATAACTTTGTGTTTGCCAAGGACATCGCATAGTGGCAACACACTGGCTAATTGATAACCAGCTGATTGACCTGATTTATTGAGCAGTGTGTAGTTTGTTTTTTTTTGTTATTTTTTTTATTTTTTATTGGGTTTTCTATGGTAGATTTCTTTGAAATGTCCTTGAGGAAAGAAGTGTGTTTAATAGTCATGAAATAGAGAATCTATATTTATGTTGATCGCTGGTGACCATTAATAATTCCACTATAAAGATATGTATGTGCCTTTACATTCCATGTTAATGTGTCTTTCTTGATTCTTGACCTATTTTGTACAGCCTTTGAGTCTTAAAATGTGTCAGTCAGTAATGAACAAACCTCCTAAAAAGAGATATGGAAAACCTGCACTGTTAGCAGTCTCTGGGGACATAGTTTGGGAATCACCGCTGTAGATTGAGAACAGGGCCCTATTTTCCTGGCAGTCTGTCTTTTATTACCCAGTTGTGTTTTACAAGGGGTATGGTTAAGTAATCTATACTTACCATCTTGATGCTCGAGCTCAGCACCAGTCTTTGTTCCAGCAGTGTCATCACATTGACTTACCGGAACTTGACTGGGATGCGGCATCGACAGGTATGTAATGGAATCAGAATAATTTATATTCATCTATCTTAGGTTTAGGCTGTGGTTGGGGTAAACCTGTGCACACACTGAAGCTTTACCAATGATACCATTAAAATGATGATGAGCATGCCAATTTGTGCATATGCAATACTGGCAGCTCTGTTTAGTTCCCCTTCCTCCCCCATCTAATTTGCTGATATCAGGACATCATTTGATTGCAAAAATTAGAAAGTTAAAAAGATGCGATAAAACATGTCTTGTACTGGGTGTGGGTCACCGCTGAGAACATCCCTATTGCGAAAGGGCCGTTCTCACCCAGCCAGTTCCGAACTGGCTGGGAAATCTATTGCTTTTGCCTCAAAGAGGCAAAGCAATAGATTCCTGGAGCACCGAACACGGTGCTCCGAAAGGTAAGTAAAAAAAATCTAACCCCATCCCTTTGCCTAATCCTTACCCTAACCCTCCCTTCCCCGCTGTTACACACCACCGCAGACACCGGGTGGTGTGTAACGCTGCGGCACCCGTCCCTGCTCCTCTACTTACCTCCCGACTGGTCACTGCGCTCACTTCTCTCTGGATCACTGCCCTCACTGCTCCCCGCCTCCCGCAGCACCTCCGGCTCATGTGTGTCGGCGGCGGTCATCGGCTCACTCAGGGGCCGTATGGGCGCCGCCATCTTCCCCAGCCAGCGTCCGGTGGTTTCCATGGCAACCTAGCCGCGAGCCAATCACCTCCAGGGGCGGTCCAGTCTTCTCTGCAACCCGTGTCTCCTCGCTTCCAGTCAGCTGGCAGGGATTTCTGGCGCGAGCAGAGCCTTTCCTCATTGGTGCCTGTCCCTTTATAAACCTGGCGGTTACCTTAGGTAAATGCCGGTTATAGCTTCTGCTACCCCGTGCTTCTTGCTATTCTCTTGCCTCTCTTGTCTTCTGATTCTTTAGCGTTCTTGAGTGCCCTCAGTGTCCCTGCCTTGTTCCTCTCAGTTTCCATTTCCATTCCTTGCTCTCTCCTTACTGCCATACCTCATTTGTATTTCCCTATACCTTCCCTGGTTGCTTGTCTGTGTGGCCCTTGGGGCTCGTTCGTGTGAGTGCTGAGTGAATTCCCTAGTGAGTCTGTCCAGTGGTGTTTCTCCCGGTACGTCCGTCTCTATGTTTATTGGTTGTGTGTCTAATACAGTCTCTTCTGTAACTGCTGCTCCCCGTTTTCCCGCTATCTCTTATCCAATCCCACTTGGTCCTTGTTTCCTATTCCGGGTATCCTCTAAGGTTCGTATCCAGAAGAAGTCTCATCAGCTCCAGTCTATCCCCACCATTAGGGGCTCTAGCGAAGACTCCAGACGGGCACTGGCTCTACCTAATGGTGAGTTACCTGATTCCTCTCCTGTTTGTCGTTTGTGTCTGCAAATCTGGTACAGGGAGTATCTCCATTGTACTACGTTGCCCAGGGGATCCCTAACTCTCCTGGAGAGCCGTAACACCCGCAGCCTGATCCTAACTCTCCTCTTATGTGGCCCTAACTCTAACACTAACCGTAACCCTCCCACCTCTCCGGTGGTGTCTGTGGTGAGCATCTGTTCTGGAGGGTGGCACTTTCGAAAATGAATGGGTGACTATGCTGATCGACATACTCACCAATTCTGAAAAGAAATTGAAAATGGCTGCTATTCGAAATAAAGAGCCAAAAAAGAACTTTCAGCTGTCTCTACTTCTAAAAAAACAGCCCTCGTGCTGGGGACTCCCATCGCTTGTACTTTGCAAAGATCAAGCATGATCACTTCAGATAACACACTGGTAAAATACCATTCTGAACACTCATTTATTGTGTGTTTAGAGCGATAATCGTTTGAGAAACCTCCAGCTTTAAGCTACAGACCTTCTCTGACTTTTTACTGTCGGCAACAGTAAGGTTAAAATAATACTATTGACCTTCGCGTTGACAGGAACACATTACTGTCATCATCGTTTTGAGATTCATACACTGTCAGTTTAATGTTGTCAAGTGTTTAAATGTCGATTTTGTATACCACACCCATTTTATGGTGGTCAGTTATGCAATATGCTGGAGATAT
>WWET01000935.1:154633-165572 GCA_011038615.1 Limnodynastes dumerilii
TCAAACTTCAAACAATCTTTTGACATGTTTTTTCTAGATAAAGTGACTTCCAACTATTTGATTAGAAATATATAAAATATTATTAATATACTTTTTTTTCACGCACTAATCCTAAACATTAAGGTGTATTTAATAAAGTTTTTAAAGAAGCAAAGCAGAGGTGTTGCCTGTGTGAACCAATCAAATTATAGCTATCATTTTCTGGAATGCACTAAATATAAAGAAATGATTGCTGCAATCTGATTGGATGGTAACATCAATACATTTACCTAACCCTAGTTCTATTTGAATCTGGCAATATGATAACAAGCCATGGGCATTGTTACCTTTTAGTCCACCATATACTACTACTGCTACTACTACCACTAATAGACAGAAGCTTTTTAAAATACCTACTCAGAATTACCATTACCCAGGGGTCTTTTACCAGCTGGTGTGGATGTACTGATATCAGTTATCTGCCATTCGGAGCCTCTCTTGGCAATGACAATGTTTTCCAAGGAGTTAATTTTTAGCAAAGACAAAAGAAAAAAAGGGCCAACGTGTTTAACTTGGAAGGACACAGCCTGTGAGCTGCCAGACAGGTTTAGGCAGAGTAGCTGAGATGAATTCTCTTTAATGATCCACAGCTCCTGGCTCTCATTAGCTGCTGCAAACTGGGCTTGTGACTGCTGCTCTGTGACCTACTCGGACAAACATCTGACCCTCTATATCCAAAGTATAGCCAGGGAGGTGCAGGTTAAACACAGTGCCACTGTGCAAATGCCAAGGGGAGCTGAACTGATCGAGAATCTGTTCGTGAGAAGCTGAAGGAGTAGCTGTTCTTGTATTACAGGCACAACATAAAGACTCTTATTGATTCCTAAACATCGCTCTGACCTAGACAAGCGTCCGGTGGCCTGAGAGTGAGCAACGGTATGCGCTCCCTGTCTGAGGATATCTATACTGCTCCACGGCTTGCAAATCGATGGCGACACAGTGGTCCTATACCTGGAGAGAGACGGACAGGTAAGAGACGGCATAAAGAAAAATAAAAACACTTTTGTACAAAGCAAAACAAAAATATTTTTTAAAGATTTTCATATAAAATAGTATGTGATCTAAACCCACCTAAACAAGTAACGTTGCTGTACTCTTTATAGACGTTTTGTGGCATTGGGTAATTTTTGCAATTACACATTGGTATAATCTATTATTAAACATAGTTGGCATTCTCCAGTGATCCATGTTCACCCCTATGTAATGGTGGCATGATCTAAGTTTTGTTTATGAGGGCTTAGCTCAAATGTGTTTAATGCGGCAGTGATATTCAGTATAGTAGCCTGCATTTAAAATAATGCTAGGTCATTGGTGGTGTTACTCTAAGAAACTACAGTGCATTCTATTGCAATAGTTTCCAAACTTCCCCAGTTTGAGGCATCCTAAGGGTTACTGTCATTTGTTTATGGTGTCCCTAAGGCAAAACAATTACTGAGCTGTCCCTTTTTATTTATTTTTAATAACGTTTTCAGACTTTTCCTTTCTATTACCTTGCAAATGCTGTACGGCTCGTGGCACGCTGATTTCTAAACCAATGACAGGGAGACATGAAAGGTTGCGTCTGCTTCTCTCCCTGCATCTCCCAGGCGCTGATGGCACCTGGACTCCCGGAGGAACTGAAAGGAGAGAGGCTGTGGTATCCACTCTCCCTGCAGCTCCTCTGTTATGCTAGAGTCTCTGGCGGCACGGCACCTCTGCGAGTGCGTGAGTGCACTGCAAGGGTGCTGTGACACACACTTTAGGAACCGCTGGCTAATTGTAATAAATATGAGACCTTCATAATGTATATGCAGGGCTGGAAGTGAGGAGGTATACGGGGGATATGCCATACCGTCACTTCTCCCATTTCACTGGAAAGCTCTAAATCTCTGTTCACTTCTATTAATTCTATATTTTCATGCCGCCACTTCTAAATTTCCATTTAGGACCACTGGTATAATAACTTTTAATACGTTTTCACAGCCTCTTCTGCACCATGATCATGTATATGTTACTGCTGCAAAGAGCGATACAAGCTCCTTCAGGCTTCACGGACTCAACCCTTAAATATCAGGGCAATGCACATATGGAGACCTTTGGTTTTGAGACTTTTGTCCTGCAATAGGGCCCCTACTCAAGAAATGCTTCAGGACCTGCTGAAACTGGGGCTGTGGCATAGTTAAAATGCACAACACCAGAAAACTGGGCAGACAGGTTGTTATTTTTATTTTAGATGTTGTTAATTACATACAATTAACCCAATAGGCTTCTGCAATAGCTACAGCCCAGTTTCTGTGGGAGATTGGTTCTTGTTCTACCCGTACATGTAATTTGGTATCTTCTCCACATCAAGCCCCTCGCAGTAGTCTGTATGCGTAGAATGACAGATAAGATCTGGGCCACGATTGTGATAAGAACCGCTGACGTGTTCTAAGCTGAAACTCAACACTATGAAGAGATGCCAGGAGATAAATCACTTACCTAAGACACATAGGAGTTGAAATCTAATAAACTTAAATGGGAAAGGCAGCATTCTCCAAATGTATTGAGTTGTTTTTTTTTTTATTGTGCATTTAAGTCAAATTGGGCCAAATTTACTAAGCTGTGGGTTTGGAAAAGTGGCGATGTTGCCCATAGCAACCAATCAGATTCTAGCTGACATTCTCTAGTATGTGATAGGAAAGTGAGAGCTAGAATCTGATTGGTTGCTATGGGCAACATCCCCACTTTTACAAACCCGCAGCTTAGTAAATCTGGCCCAATATATCAGTTTATATTTTACCCTATCGGCTTCATTTATAAAATTGAGAGATCTTTTACATTTACTACTACTCCCCAGGCACTGAGAGATCAAAGATATATAGAGCTGTCTCCTTCATTTTCTATTGGGGCAGTGTGTCAGGAGAACTAAGAAAGTTTTGCAATTTTACACTAATCTGTTTTGGGGACCACAAGTAATTGTTCAGATGATTGCCAAGGGTCCCAGGACAGGTAATTAATAATACAGGGCTGGATTCAGACCTGAGAACGTCAGGCCACACAAGGTGCGTAAGTGGCCTGGTTTGAATGTAGATGTTGGCTAGGGTTACGATAGTGGGGTTTCGAAGAAATGGGCTGTGCTTCCCCGCCGCCTGCTAAAGTGGGTGGGGGAAGCATGGTAATTGTACAGTGTGGGAGGGGCTCCCACACATGTGCAGATCAGCACTCAAATGGACCGCTGATCCGCACGACTGACTTAGGCAGACTTATAGCAGTGTACTCTTCTTTAGGCTTATGGCAGTGTAAGCTGCCATAAAGTCCGCACGAGAGAGAGGGGACTGACAGGGGGTATTCACTCCCCTCTCTTTGTCGGAACGGACAGACACCCGCACATACAGAGTGCGTGCAGAGTCTGGATCTGGCCCACAATTTTGAGCTGCACAGGAAAGGATTTCTTTCTTAGTTATTGTTTCTTTTATCTTACGCTTCGCATTCGATCCATTATATTGGTACAATGTGTCATCTTCTTATCTTCTCCCCTTATTCTTTACAATATATTGGCTTGTGTGTATCATCGTTATCAGAGGCATGCCGTCATATCTGCTTTTACATGAATGTCAGCTTGTTAGAAGGTGTGTATAGGGCATTCAGCTTTAGTAGTACACTATTTAAATGATTTGTTAACTATCCAACAACCCTTAGCTCTGGTATTGTTAATGAGGGAAAACCATAATAAGATAAGGAGAACCCATGAAATGAAATAAAAAGGAAGGAGATCAAAGAATGTACTGAATGCTTATTGCAGTTCTATGTTTCCCATCGTCTATTCTATTATTTAGGTAATAACATATCTCTTAACAGTTCTAATTTTTATAAGTGGAGTAATGTGTAGAGCAGGGCCATGATCTGTTTTGTCCCAATTGTCTTATTCCAACACCTACTCTGTGAGCTATATAATAATTACACTGCGTTGCAACAAAATAGTAATACATTTTATAGGAACCTGGACAGGTAATTTGTCTGGTGATATAGTTCAGCTAGGTCCCTGCTATCAATACATAGTATTCACAGTGCTGTCAGTTCATTGATCACGCAACAGGTCAGCAGATGGGCAAAAGTGGTCTTAAGCTAAATCCATGTCAGTCTGTTTCTATAGTTTGTGTTAAGCAGTCCCTATGGCCCTAATTCAATTAGCATTGCATATTTTGCGGTGCGATGCTATTTGTGCAAATTTTTTTTTCTATTTTTAAACGTGCCTCATAGAGGTGCGCATAAAAATCGACTACCGTAAGAGACGGGAAAATGCGCAGCGCGAACATTTTCCCGTCTTTCGCAGGCCGTGATTCTAATTGAATCAGGGCCTATATGTTTTATTGTTATATTTACTTATTGAGAAGTTTATTTAAAATAATTGCTGATGTTTTACCATAGATAAGTGTCTTTTTGATAAAAATTTACATTAAATGTAGTGAATATTGTCCTTAATGGGAGTCAAAGCAATGCCAATGCACTTATGTATTATACATAAAATATGACAGCATAAATAAATAAATATATATATATATATATATATAAATATATACTGTATATAAGCCATCACATATATGCAATCATAAATTATGCAGAGTTGTCTTCTTCTGTCGGTATGGGGATGAGGCTTAATGACATGAATTATGCAAATAATGTCATTAAGCCCCACCCCTGTCAATCACTGCTGCTATTCCCATAGTGTAGGGGTGAGAGGGTCTTGATGACAAAATTCGCATCATCAAGTTCTGCCCATCCCTAGTAACACTAGTGATTTCTATAAAGAGAGGCGGAAGGGGGAGCTTTCAGGCCCTCCCGGGATACCTGCCTTAATTTCGGGAGTCTCCTGGATATTTTGGGAGAGTCTACAACCCTGATATTATGTTGAGCATGAGCAACCTGCAGCACTCCAGGTGTTGTGACACTACAAGTCCCATCATGCCTTGTCAGGTATCACCTTTGCATCATGAGTTATATATGCCATCTATTCAAACATGTGCATTTACAGCAGCTTATACTGTTGCGGTTGACTTTTGTTTATGTATGTATTTACATAGGATGGAAATCCTGGGAGCATACTGAAGGTTACTGTAGTTACATATGCAATGCACATAAAATAGCATAATAGAATAACTATGAGGTAATGGCTCCTCTCCTCTGACAGATGACACTATACATAGTGATAAAGGTAACACAACATAACTCTCTCTACATCTGGTCACCTGACCCTGCCGTGAGCAGCAAACGTCACTCCGCCGTCATCCTTTAGGCTCCTCCTATAGGCTTGACCAGTACCGTCACGGCTCAGTACGCCCCCAGCGATGTCACTGGCTGTCATAGCCCCGCCCTTAGTTACCGTCACCACCGCGTTCATGCTCATCCGCCTGTCATGTTTGTGACCCGGCCCCTTCCACGGAGCGTTCTGTCAGCAGACAGGCCCCGCCCCGCGCCTGCGCAGTGTGTGACCAATAGAGGGGGCGTGCCGTCGGTTCCTGTCAGTGTGAGCAGACCGGAGCAAACCCCGGGACTTAACGGACTCCGGCCGTATCCCCTGCTGGCCCAAGCGGCCATGCCCTCCGACTTCATCTCCCTGCTCAGCGCTGACCTTGACCTTGAGTCCCCGAAATCCCTTTACTCCAGAGGTAAGCGGGGCCCAGGAGTATTTGGGGGGGAAAAGGGGCACAGGGGTAACTAGACCCTCTGGATTCCTTTGGGCTCCGGGCGAACTGTGGTTTCTGTGGAGGATTCTGCATAGTAAATAATGTTTTTGACATGAGGGCTGTATGTGGGGGTGTGTAACAGTGACCTGGAATTGGGGGGTGGAGGCATTTCTTGCCACAAGAGCTTGCGTTCCTTTACTACATGGATGAGCATACAGTTGATTCATCCTAATAGTCATACTATAACTCCAGATAAGCTTGTGTTCCACCAGAGCCAGGCAACCTGTGGCTCTTTTTTTTTTTTTTATATATAGAACTAGAAGTCCCAGCATGCCTCGACTGCTAGCATGTGCTGAGGTTTCAGTTTTCTAAGAGCAAAATATCCTTTACCTCTATATATGTCTAAATATATATATTCATTTGTATTAATAATGGTATGCTTGGATGCTAGACCCTTGCCTGTATATTTACTTGTTGTTCAAGGTTTCTTTGGAGTATTTTCTCATGGAAGTGATAACTTTAGTTAGTTATTAAACAAGTGCAAAATACATAATATATATGGTACATATTCATAATAATACACACCCACTAGAACACTACTCAGTGTTTCGACTTGTTTATTACCAAAGGACTTTGGTTTTGTGATTGCCCATATCTTTACAAATATATTACAGATGTGTAGATCAGACAATGAATGCATTGTTGGAAAGAGGTAAAAGAAAAGTAAAACCAAATGTTAAAATCCATATTTTAAAGTAAAATAAATAAGTTTGTATTTACATTAAGCGTTCCACAGGTTCTTCTTTAGTTCTGAATAGTACAAAATGAACTTGTAAAGTTAGAGGTCTACAAACGATATTCTTTCTTATTTTCTTCAAACCTGTTACCTAGAAATGGTTTGACCTGTCTTAGAGGACAGGTGATAATAGCAAAGATGACTTATTCCTAGAAAAAAAATAACATTTGCCTCATGTACAAGCTAAAATACTTTTGTAACAGCGTACTGTAATTTTTAACTTTTAAGTCTAAATTTATGAGCACCTGAATGTCTGAGCGCCTCACAAGTTCTGTTGGGCCATCTCCATGGACTGAATGGAAAATGCAGCTGGCCGCACACAATGATGATCTGGATATTTATAATGATGTGTAGGCTAGCCATTTTAGTTTTTGTTGTATTGTATTTCTCTGATGGATTAAGAAATTTTTGCTGCACCGATCCACATTGCAAGTTAAAAAGATTATCCATTTCTGTGATGTGGAATACACAACGATTGCAACCTTTCCTAAATCTGATGACTACAGGAGCTAACGTTCAGTAAACTACTATTCTGTGTAATCAATCCCCCGATTGGATAGTCTAATGAAGGCTTCCTCATATTAGGTATGATATGCCTCAAGGAAGTGATCATAATTTATTTCTACTGTCCTTATTTTATTTAGCCTTTACTTCTAATATTACTTTTCTTTACTTGCTTGTTTGACATTAAAACAAAAGATGTTTTGTAAAAATAAGAGTTTATTAGAAAATCATTCTAGAAAAGTTTCTTTAATTCTTATCACTATTAAAATGTGTGATGTTTGCTTCATCTTGAATGCAAAATTGCGCATTAAACAGGCACATGGTACAGTATTATTTTGATCATATTATTTTTGATGCTTCTGTAACAAAAATGTTCCACTATAGTTTTCAGCAAAAATACTTGGTGGATAGCATGTAATAATGATACAAATCATGGTTTTATTTTGGTTTTAACACAATTTCTAGGTTAATTTCGTATGTTACACAGGAGCTCTGCTTTTTGCCATAAACTCTGGATGTTTTTACTTGTCAACCATTATGGGAGTTTTAATGATGAACATAATTCTAACAATGGAGTCAACGGTTATTTAGATTAAAGAAAAAGTACTTGTCGTAGTGGAGTTGTGTGGAGACACTGTTTATGAGACTGCTAATAATTCACAAAAAAATAGGGATAAGACTGGGGGCACTATGGCACTTGTTTGGCTGCATTCTACAAAAATCTTTAGTTCATCCTACAAAATGGCTGCTTACTTAAACCAATGGTTGCTAGAGAATTAGTAGGCCTCCTGTTTTACTTGTCAAAATATCTGCCTTTACCATGTCTAAGCGACAAGTACTTAAGCTTATTTTACAGCTAAAGAACTGTGACCACGTGTCACTTGTGATATTATTGACGTTTTCTATATTAGTCTTCAACAGTGAACTAATTCAGGGTTAGGAACAAACAACAAAAAAGGAGAAGTGTTCACCTGGTGAAACCATGTTTGGATTCAACTGAATTAAATTCCTGTGTTCATATTTTTTAGCATGCAGGAAAAATGATTTCCTTTTGTTTACAGTACACATAATAAACAGCTTTATTTTTGCACTGCTGTTTAGGTGTGAATTAGGAACTGTCACTGTCACTTGTCTAGAATTTCTTTTGCACTCTTTGGAATTGCCTCCCCTGATCTGAACTGGGTGTTGTTGAAGTGCGGATTTGCTCCGTTTTATGCTATTGCTTCCTTGTAACCCGTCTGATTTCTGAGTAGTTTGGCATTGACATCTTGTGGAAACAAAGTGGTATTCTTATTTATTTTTTTTATAACGGTAACTTTTACAATGGCTTCTAAAAGGCTGATTGTTCGTCTGTCCATGAGATAAACAGGTGCTGCAGGTGGCTAGTGTTTGTTGTACTTGCATGCATATCTATTACCATGGGACCTGGTCTGATTTCTCAAGGTCATTCACTCTGCCTGCTGTCCTTGATTTGTGCAAGGAGGAGTTAGAGCTGTGGAGGGTTTGTGAGGACAAAGTGAGCCTTCACAATGCAGATCATCAGCTTGCCTTGTCCGAAAACATCCTAGGACTTGTAGCCATTAACTTTCTTGTGTCGTAGAAGCCTCACGTTCAGGGAGCGTGTGATGTTGCAGTAATATGACTCTAAAGCGTGAGGTCACACAGGGGACTGGATCCAGTGGTTTCCCTTGGAAGTGACAGTATTTGATTGCAGCTACAGTGCCAACTTCTTGAAAACCCTTGGCAAGTCCATTCACGTGGATGCCAAAACTATGGACTGAGTTATTTTTGGGTGCAGATGCATTGTGTGTGCTTGTCCTGTGAACACTTTGAAAAGTGAGGTGGGAAACAAACATGAGTATTTTAGTAGGAAGCACGTGAAGTTTAGCTGCCATTTTAAAGCCACAGGGCTTGGTTGGAATTGCTTTAGGTTTTGCATGGAATTAATCCGACTGCAGGCTTCCCTTCTAGATCACAAACTCCATTCTAAGCTTCTCTGACGTAGGTTTAAACTCCAAAGTATATTAGCAGCCTAGAAATATGCAGTCTCCAGCATAGAGGCTATTACTGAGCTCAGATTCACAAAGCTCTGGTGAGGATGGAAAATAAAAGAAATCCAAAGGCATATAACTAGAGCTGATTAACCTGCTTTCTCCCAATGGGGAACTAATGTGTTATATAGATATATAAAGAGAGATACACACACTGTTTGCTCTCAGAGGGTGAATCTGTAAACCTCATCTAATGCGATGTAACCAAGCAGGAGTCTGTGAGATAAAATTGTACTTGGGGCTTCTATAGTTTGATGTAATATTAGACATGCTCCTTCCATTACATATTATTACATGGGTCTGGAGACAGATTTAAGAAGGAGCTTGAAATTAAGAGGGGAAGGTTACACCTGGACAAAACCATGTTGAATGCAGGGGGAGTCAAGTTAATTGTATTCTTTGCATGCAGGGATATATCTTTGAATTGCTTACTGCACACAGATACTGAACAGCTTTACTATCACACTGTTATTTAGACTTGGGATAGGAAACATCACCTCTCAACTCTAATACTGTTTGCAGCAGATGAAATATGACTCCCCCTGCAATCAACATGGTTTAGCCCAGGAGTAACTTTCCTCTTTTATTTTCAAGCTCCTTATTAAGTCTGGATCCAGCACATGGTTATCTTAAGTGTTCTTTTTTGCTTATTATATGTTTTCTGCTGTAGAGTAGAGTTTATTCTTGCAAAAAATTGCAGAGGCAAGAAAAATATCTATCGCTCCTATCATTTTCTGTTGGCCACTAGGGAAACTGTTCCTTATATTGTATGGTTGGAAAGTGATTTTATATTTATACACAGGAAATGGTTCACTTTGAAGCCTTAATGTTTCCTTGAACATATTTAATAACATAGATATAAGTCTCACATTTAAGGACAACGAAAAGCTTTTACAAATGTTAAATATCCCAAGAGCTGGATAGCCCATTTTTTGTGTTTTTTAAAATGACTTTACGGTGTCCTGTACACTAAAGTGACCCCCAGCTACTGTAAGTTTTTTAAACCATGTGATCATTTTTCCCCTTTGTGTAAATAAATCTCTGAGCTCAACATATTTAGATCTAGACAAACGTACCCACTGTCCTCTTAACGTGCTCTGTTGCCAGAGTTTGGACTTGTGGTTTAAGGGGTTAGGAGACTCCCTTGCTTTCACAACCTGTTAAGAAAATGAATGATTTAAGATGGCAGTGCCAAATGGTGCTGAGGCCACCACAACCAAGCACACGGGTGCAAGATGAAGTGGGTATAGGGTTATGGGAACCCATAACCCTGTACCCACTTTCTATTCCTATCCATGTTTGCAAGCTTTTATTAGCACGAAAAAAAGGTCATTATAGTCCCTGGCTCTGTGTTCAGGAACTATAAACCTTGCAATTTTATAAATATAAACAAGTTTAGAAACATTTGCTGCCCAAACTTTTGCTTTTTATGGCTAGTTATTACTATCCAAGAGTGCATATTTCACAATGGTTTCACCAGAGTTTGCTTATGTTAACCATCTTTTAATAAGGGCTTATCATTTTATTTTCTGCATAAATCCACAATCTTCCATCTGTGTGTTTAATATAAACTATAATTGCATTTTTTATGTCTTTGAAAACTAGTCTGAAGACTTGAATAAAAAAATTAACATTGCTATTCAAGCCAGAAGCATATCCCAGTAAGGCTTATTTGTATCCTCCTCTCTTACCAAGTCTATGACATGTATAGAGCTGTGTGAACTGATCCATTTGTTTGAAACATGAGCGCTTGGTTCTTCATCCTGCCGTAATCTTCTCATCCATCAGGCCTTTGTAGTAGATGGTATTGTATAAAGCAGGGGTCCTCAAACTTTTTAAACAGGGGGCCAGTTCACTGTCCCTCAGACCGTTGGAGGGCCGGACTATAGTAAAAACAAAAACTA
>WWET01000935.1:185175-213258 GCA_011038615.1 Limnodynastes dumerilii
TAAATAATCCAGGTTTTATACTTTTTTACTTCATTAAAAATCAAACATTTACCTTGGCAGTAGGTTCTGGTATGTGTTTTGGGTGTTTGATTCCCTTCAAAAACAAAAACAAAAAAAAAAAAAGCCGATTTAGGTTTAAATAAATAAATATTATTAGCCGATCTTTTTAAATTGGCTTAGGACACGTTTTTATTTATACTACAGAATGTTTGTATGTTTATGTCACAGATTGATTGGAGTTACTTCCTTTTAATTCTCCTAAAATAAAAAAAAAACCATTTCTGATAAATAATAGATTAAACCTGGCTTTTTATTCTATCTTGAATAAATGCTTAGAATCAATTATTTGTTTTGTGGCTGTTTACAGGAAATTATTATTAAAAAGTAATTATTAATTTAAAAAAAAAACCTGTAAATTTTCATGTAGTTTTTGTCACTTAGTGGTAACATAATGCATCTCAGTGACAGTATCCAAACTTTTGGGAAAGTGACGGTTATACAATTAAAGGAATATATTTTATGAAAGTACAATAAGAAATGGCAATAATTACTTCATTCTAAGATTTTATCCACTGCTTTAATACAGAAGAGAAGCCAATAGTTGTAATATTTGTCTTAATATAAAGGAAAGTAAGTTTGATGTCTCTATCCTATGATTTCCATGTTGAAACATTGCTACATCATGTAATGGCTTGGCACCAACGTGACCTAATTGAGGGGAGACTTTGTAGTGGGTTCTGGAGTTCAGCTGCTCCAGAAAATGTAAAATATGAAGCCTGATACGGGCACCAGTAATCATTACATCTAAAAGTGACATTGTAATATAAGATCCTGAAACACAAGCTTGCGGTAGTTGCACTTGGCTAGACTGACTGTAACCATAGAACTCTGTGATTGTGGCTTTTCTATTCCCTGCTCCCATCATAACACCATTCTTGCCACAAGGTCATTGACCTCCTCGGTTGTCACACTGCAATGGTCTGTGCTGCTGGGAGCATTCAGTTGAACTGATTTTGGCCACATTTTAGCTTCAGTCTCCACAATGAAAACATTCTGAACGAGCAGAAGTGAAAATCAGATGCAAAAAGTGACCTAACCTGACTTTAGTGCACCTTAACGAGAGGGGTACTTTCCCTTAACCATAATTACATCTCTAAATAATGAATAGTATATGGGCCTGTATGTATACACATTGATTAATGTACTGCCCCTATTGCTTGTTGTTGCTTAAAACAATTGGTTATGATTGGTGAGCGCACTAATAATTTAGATGTGCCTTAAACCGATTGTTCAAATGCTTATTTTTTTTATTAAACAATACATTTAAAGTGGTTTTATCTCGTATCACAATTCTATATAATGGTATAACCGTAGGCTACTAGGTACATTGCTGAGCTGCAAACTTTAAATGATTGTTTTAAAAGCCAAAAGAAAACATTTCAATATGTTTGCAATATAAATCTACTTTTCATGCTGGAAATGTATGCCAAGTTTACCTTCAACTTAAACTGTCCGGCATTACCATTACCTCAGGGGTGGGGTTCCTCTTTCATTAAGCATTAGAAGTTTGGAAGGTTGTCCAGCAATCCTCTCAGAGGATATCACTCTACAGTCAATAGACATGCCTTGTTTTACATGTTAAGAAGTTCCAGGTGTCCCTTTTAGATCCTTGAAGTACTATGCCCTAAAAATGTGGCAAGTGCATTGATATAATTATTGTGTTTTTTTTCAATCAAGTTAGCTTTGTGGATCGTGATAGCAGTGAAAACTGAATTATATTTTCCATCTGTCTGAAATAAATAGAAACCTAGAAAATGACGGCAGATAAGAGCCACATGACATATCCAGTAATAGTGGATGGTAGACCCAGAGAAATGAACTATACTGGGTAGTGTTAGGGGAGATAGGAAGGATGTAAGGATCAAGGGTAAAAATGTGTATATATATGTTTATTTAGTGACAAATTATACCAATAAACAAAACGCCTACAAATAAATAGTAAATAATGAGAATCTGATTGTAGGAAGTATCATTCATACAAACAGGCATAAAGTTAATGATATAGGGTAGGAAAAGTCCGTAATGCGTGCAGAGATACAGCGGTGTTTTGGGTACAGTTCTTATTGTCCAACACGTAAATATAGGGACAGTGATAGGTAATCCACCACACTGTGACACAATTGGGGACATGACATATCCAGTCTGCCCAGTAAAAAAAAAAAAATGTTTCTTGAAATATACCGTGAAAACCTCAGCCACCAGCAAAACCTAGTATAGACGATGTGATGGGTTGATCGCAAGAGCGGAAGGCAACAGGCCATTGAATTTGTAGTCAGAAGACTAATTAGTCTAACATAAATGTAAAGATTTCTGTAATCATGAATGTCAACTGAGGTTTAGTTTTTGTTATTTTTTTTGTCTGTGTGTTTGTATTAAGCATTGTTGCACGGGGAGGGGTTGTTGTGAATGTAGAAACTAAACTATAGCAGAACGATTGTGGACTATAACAATGCTCAAATTAAATGAGAAATTCCATGTGATGATTGGATTGCTTTATATATATATATGCTGGGATGCTAGCTGTTTTTTCTCTATTAATACAGTTAACTTGCATTCTAGCTCGGCCCCTCAGAGGCAGGCATCGTGTGGTGGGTTGTGTGACTATGTCTGTCTATCAATAGTGAAGACATTATTGCCAGAGACACTAAACCCATCCAAACTCACCCAGGGTTGTAGGTCGGTCTCGTTTTCAGACTTCTTCCTAAGCCTTTTCCTTTTTTATTTTTATTTTTTTTTCTCTCTATATTCTTTGTTTTTTCTTATTCTTTTCAGTTTTGATTAGTGGATTGATGATGAATGTTGCTAAAATGTTTTATTTATTGTTTTATCTCACAAAATAAAATGACTTGAGCAAAGGAAAAACTATTTGGCACAAAAGTTTTGACTGTAGATTTGCGGCCACTTTGCTCTTTGATGTGTGACCACCGGTGACCTCAATATCTGCCCTTGTGCCTCTCATGGGTGTAATAACCCATAATTGGATTCCATCATGTCACCTGGGATTTGGATATACCTTTGCTGCAATCATTGTTGATAAAATAGTTTTCTCATGTTGATTATTATTAACATATAACAAAACGGGCATCTCTCTGGTAGACAATAGTCATATTCTCATGGGAGTTGTATCTATTCATTTAACCATAAGATTCTGGCCTGTTTACCTAATATACATTGACCGCCCAGGAACTATTGTTAGTTAAGAAACTACCTTGGAATATCACAAGGCCAATCATTGTCTCAGTATTTTAAGAGACTACACAGACACATTTTATTTTATTGGCGCACGTCTTCTTGAGGTCACTCTATTAATTTCACTTTGTAGATGCAGTGATATTAAATTATTAGTTAACATTTTACTCGCAAACTTCTGATGTAATCATTACAGCTTCTCCTGTCGATTAATAGATGTACATCCAGAGAGCTAATTTTTTGGGCACGTATTATATTATTAATATTATATTGTGTTATTTGCATATAAGCTTCCACATAGCATTTAACTTTAAAATGATGGATTTATTAATCAAATGTTAAAAAGTCATGTTAAGGCCATTTTTTACCCTACACTCTGTGTGATATTGTCTGTAATAATTCTGGATCACTTAGGGCATGCAAAATATTTAATGCATATAGTCTTATAAAACAAACACATTCTATCCCTCTATACTGTATGTGTTTGTTTTGCTAATAAGGTTTGAAACTATTTCTTATCCCTTGCAGATAATTTAATACAGCTATATAATTTTGCATTGTATTTATGAACTAATAAGAAGACGGTTAAGCTTTATTTGTGATGATCACTGATGTTACTGTCAATTCCCTCAAAAATATATCTGTGCATTCAATATCTCCGTCCGCTTCAATAGATGCAGCACTGCCAAATCCAACCAAAGTGGCTGCATATCTGCTGGTACGAAACTGCAATTATTCCCATGAACGATTGATTATGCTGCATTCTATTAATGCATGACCAGAACACTCACAATACCTTCAAAGTAATGATTTTCTTTTCAATGTGAATGCTTTGGAAAGTCACTGAATTTTTTTTTTTTATCTGTTTCAGCTGCTAAATTTAGCGATGTGTACAAACACTGTGTAAAATGGAACTGATAATACCAACCAAGACTTTCTTATTAAATGATGCGCCTAATTTTGCGACCTCCCGATATTTCCATATAGGAGTATGGGTTTATTCAAGGTCGCTTTAGAATAAAACCAAAGTTACGTTTCTGAACATATTATTGTGTGCAGTGGGAGTTTTATTGTAAGACACAACAGGCTAAGTTTTTTTTAAACTATATTGATGTATTGGATGTGGCAGCCTAGTTCATACTTTTGCACATACCAGAAAACTTTTGCCTGTTTTTCACTCCTACAGTAGCTAAGGCACAGATAATCTTAAATACTATAAATGTCAATGTATATTTAATGATACTGAAGTTGTTGAACTGACAATGTGCTTTAAAGCAAATCAATCTCTCCCTGTATTTATCCTGAAAAGCAATCGCTGATCTCCCAAATAAGATTTCCCGATCAGTGAGCTTCTTAATAGCCACTCCCTCACTGGTGCCACGATCTTTAAAGTAATCAGTTAGCCAATGAGAAATATGTTCTCATTAATACAAGCAAATGTTTTAGTCATTAACTTTTCTAAAGTGGTACAAGCTTGTAGTATGATCTTAGTGTCTGAAACACCAGCGGCATTGTAGATTAATCATAGGCAATCTTCAGCAAATGTAGGCGTTGTTAATCTACATCTCCCAACAAGATACAATAGTATAGGCAAAGCTGACACCTGGCATAGCAGGATAGTTTTGTAGTTTCACTTGGATTGCTGAAAAGATTGCTCATGCCAGTTAGCCTCTTTTATAAGGTGGCACCAGATCTAAAATAAGCCTATCGAGAAATCTCATTGACACGAATACTCTTCACTTAAGGTAAATTCTTTAAAAGACTTTAGGGCAAGCAGTATCAGTTCCATTTTGCTAATACATGAGTTTGTTTTATACTCTATATTTTTGTTTATTTTTTTATTAGTTTATTACTGGAATAGTAAGCAGCTGTTTCTCATTTATTTTCTCATATTTTTATTCCAGGATTTGCCTCTGAAGCAGGGAGTGTCTGCATTAAAAATGACCTGTAGTTCTCTGCTTCATAGGTTAGAAACTTACTTTAATATTTTGTGGCTTCAGACAGTCCCACTTAAAAAAAAAACACAAAAAAAACAACCAAAAAATAATAATAATTGAAATAAAAAAACCCTGAAACTGTATTTTCTAATTGGCAAGGAATGTAGCACGCCTTTTGTAATGGGGTTTATATATGTTTTTCCTGATTGGCCATACAGAAATATCTAAATTATACCAAGTCAGTGAAAAGTCAAATAATAGAACTATTTAAAGATTTTTTTTTTCTCTCTTCAACAAAATTGGCACAATCAATAGTTTTGATATTGAAATTGATTTGTGTCCATATTGGCCATTAACATTTCTTGTTTGTTTCCTTTTTAAAAACAACAACCATTTTTAAGCTTTTTTTTGTGGGAATTAAAATAATTGGATATATTTTTGAACAATAATTAAAATAAAATCACCTAATTCCATTGGGACTGCTGGCCAGTGCCGGTGAAAATGTGTGTATTTACTTTTGGATTGTACACTGCAGATGCGTCATCTTCCTCCTCCTCCACCATGGGCGGTGCTTGCAGTTCCTATACCACAACTTCCAACCCTCCTAATTACTCTACCTCACTCACCGACACCAAAGCTATGCAATCCTCTACCACGTTGGTAAGTAAGCCAGGGGTAAGTGATCAGCTGTTAGCCAGTAATACGGGAAGGCAGCAGTCCATGCCATTGAGATGGACGGTCCTAAACATTTCTCCACCCCCGGAAGACCTGCTGGATAGCAGTCAGATGTCCTGCCAAGATGAAGGGGGTGGACCGGAGTCAGAGCAGAGCTGCAACATGTGGACAGAAGACTCCACGTCCAATTTCAGCAACATGAGCTCTCATTCTTACAATGATAACACAGAGGTTCCACGTAAGTCACGCAAACGAAACACCAAGCAGAAGCCCGGGGCCAAACGACGAGATTCCAACATGGATGTTTTCGATGCAGACAGCGCCAAAGCTCCACACTATGTCCTCTCCCAGCTCGCCCCGGACAGCAAAGGCAGCGTCCAGACCGGCAATGGGTTAGTATTTGTGCCTCTGCATTGTCTCCCTTTTTTTTTCTATTCGCTCCCTCTACTTTCGCTGCTCATAGCTCCTACTTCAGCACTGGACAGGGGACACTGCATAACTGTTGAGCTCATTTAACCTTACATAACTCTACACACACGGTGGAAGCATCAAGTTGGACCAGTATTCAGGAGTGTGCTCACAGCTGCATCCCAGAGTCTCATAGAAACTCCAGATTCACAGACCCCCCACCACCCCTTTCCCCATTTTAAAGAGCAGATCAAGGGCCACTTAGCAAGTGCTCCATTAATACCTAGCCCAGGGGAGGCTTCCTTGTTCATCTTTTTAGAGCAGTAGTCTACAGGTTATTGCCTGTTCCACTTATTTCTGTCCATATATATATATATATATATATATATATATATATATATATATATGTGTGTGTGTGTGTGTGTGTGTGTGTGTATATATATATATATATAATATATATATATATATATATATATATATATTATATTCCACCACCGAATACATAATATCCCTATATTGGCGATCACTGGCCTTACTTTGAAAATAGTTTCAGAGCACAACATGGCTGCTATTCCTCCATGATGTATATCAGTGCTGGTCATGGCTGGTCCCTGGTCAATTCTACAACAGCATTCACTAGAATATTAGTCTCACAAACTAGATATAATGAATTTATGTAAACTAGAGGTCAAGTAGCTTTTGCTAGCTTTCATTTAATATTTCATTAGCCTTTAGTCTTTCCTATTCTCCATTCGATTGATTGATTATGGTAATGATTGTTAATAGTTTTATAGGGTGCTGTCTATAGCTACCTCCAGCCAATAGTGACTGTAGTGTTACAACTCCCGTCATTAAATCTTGGGAACTAGATAGTGCATTTGGGGCTTAGGATGTGGTTTTCAGCCATGTCTCTGTCAGGTTCTGTTTTGCTTTTTTAATTATTGGCAATTTATGAGATATTTCTCTTTTTGTAAATTATAACTAGGAACTAATGTTATAAAGTAATAGTGGTAAATATACTGCTTTTTGAAGTAGGCATTTTTGTAGACAACTTGCCATTCTTTAAGACACCCCTTTCCTCAGTATTGCTAATTATGAAGCTTATATTTTGCTGAATCAAGCAGAAGACATTCATTTGGTTACACTACAACGTTTAGTGATGGTCCCCAAATATAAGGGGTATAGACAAATGTGTGTAACGTAAATGACAAACCTAATATTATATAAAGATCATTTACAAAGGTGACAACACCACACACTTTTTTGGACCAGTGGTAGGTGCTCAACATTCAGGTGCCCGTTTCCTCTTATTAAAAGTAACGGGCAAGGGTGGCAAGTCTGAGCTGCTGTATTCGTGGATTGGTTTCAGCCTTTTGTCCCTATGCAGGGGGATCATGAGGACCTTGAGACAACAACTTTCGAGGCCCCCCCTCTATAGTTTCTTTGCTGTCATTTAAACAGGCCCTGTCATCAGTGTTCATCAACAAAAACATTGCAGTCACCCATTAAATGTGCTTAGCAGCATTGACCGTGCATTCTATAAAGGCATTCAGTGAGAATATCTAGCATGGTGCAAATCTGAAAATATATGGAAAAGGTTTCCAATTGCATCTAATCAATGACCTAATAATCTATTCAGCCATCTAGAATTTCCATAATCATTGATCACAGTAATTGTCTAATGTCAGAGTTGTCTCTATTCTTACTACTTCATTTTTTTATCATTTAAAAGTTTTTTTTTCTCCGTGGATTTTGGGCCGTATTCACAGATCCGGTTTTTAAAAAGTACGCAATTATACGCACACACATAGCAAGGCCACACCCACCATCGGCCACGACACTCCCCTCTCCCAGCCGTACAATCATAGACTTACACCTCCATAGACCACTCTGATCTTTACGTGTGTACTTACGAGTGTATATGTCTTGCCGTGCGTGCGATTCTTTATAGCCGCGCCCTCAAGCGTTCATTTAAATGCCTCCTCCCGCCCACTTTCATGTAAATTTTACCCCGCCCCTCCTTACGTATGTCCCCAAGTGCGATTCACATGTCCGCACTTCAATCACTTACATGCGTATATTCAATGTAACTTACGTAAATAAAGTTACTACGCATGCGCAGTTAAAACTAACCTAAAAATATGCACGCAACTCCACGTGAAAACGGATCTGTGAATACGGTCATTTAGTCTTTAGGTTTAATGATTGCTGAATTGCAGTGAGAAGGGGAAGTTCTTTTATAAGCTCCGACTACTGACTACTGCAACTTTCTCAGTATTCCTAAACCCCACTACATCCCAGGGTACAGAACAGGACACGTCTCAACCCCTCTGTCTCCCTTTTCTGTCAGTAAATCTGCAGCTTGTCTTTATTTAGTAATCGTGAATAGATAGCGTGTGATTTTCCTGTTGCATTTGCCTAACTATGCCAGCAAGGGGCTAATATTCTCATTTTTCGTTCAGAGCAACCAGCACACAGAAGGGAGGGAAGAAGAGCCCTTTGCTGTGTGAGCAGTTTCCATGTAAGAGTGAGGGCAAGGAGCTGAAGATAGTGGTACAGCCAGAGACCCAGCATCGTGCCCGGTACCTGACCGAGGGGAGTCGTGGGTCTGTGAAAGATCGGACACAACAGGGGTTTCCTACTGTAAAGGTAAGGTGCATTTATCTCACAGTGATCATGCAGCAGATCTGATCCAAGCATAGAGCCACAACTACATTTATAATCTGCTTCTGGGGTCTGATATACTATCACGGTGGCTCAGTGAGTAGCACTTGTGTCTCACAGCGCTGAGGTTCGGACTAGGCCTTATCTGTGTGGAGTTTGTATGTTCTCCCCGTGTCTGCGTGGATTTCCTCCAGGTGCTCCGGTTTCTTCCCACACTCAAAAACCTCAAAAAACCATGCTGGAAGTTTAATTGGCTGCTGAACAAATTATGGACTTATGTGAATGTGAAAGGGTTTTATAGCGCTATATAAAAACATGTTAGTACATGAGCTATAATAAGTGTAGACTTCTTCCTGATGGGTCACTTGCTGTACCTGAAATTAGTGTCTTTACATAATGAAAAGTGTCCTTTCATCCAGCGGCTTGGAGGGTATTACTGATTGCATACCAGAAAAATCATTAGAGTTCCTTAACGCAGAGTAATCAGGAAATATACCATTAAACGGACCCCTGCAGTGCACCAAGCTACGCCCCCAGCGCCTGTTGTCATGGAGTCTTTAGGGGGAGTGGCTTGGCCGTGGACCCACCACATATAAATAGTGAACCCATTCAAGCCAACACATATCTGCCACTCCTTCATATATACTGGTATCTTCCTCAATGATAGGAGCAATATGGCTTAACCAGCAAGACAGGATCGTATCTTCTCTGTACTCATTCGGACAGATATAACAGTGGTGTCAGAGTAGCTGATTATAGAGTAAATTGAGTAAATTTGCATATTTATTTTTACTGTTTTCCACATATAAATATGGAGATGTTCAGTTAAGCAGCTTAGTAGTAATGAAATGGAAGAGTAGTTTGTTAGCCTGGCATAACGCTCGTACCCTGTGTTGCTAGCATTCATTAAGACGGGACATTTATGTCAGACTCTATTACTCTCTTCCAGCTGGAAGGTCACAATGAGCCTGTGGTGCTTCAAGTGTTCGTGGGCAATGATTCCGGCCGAGTGAAGCCGCACGGATTCTACCAGGCCTGCAGAGTGACCGGGAGGAACACGACTCCCTGCAAGGAAGTGGACATAGAGGGCACCACAGTCATAGAGGTCATGCTTGACCCCAGCAACATGATGACTCTAGCGTAAGTAAATGATCTGCCACCAGCACACGCCCTCAGGAGTCACTTTGCCGGGGCCCCTGTGACAAGCTTATGTCATGGTGCTATGGTGCACGCTGCTTGTATTGGATTTATGGGGCATTTTTATGTGCAAAGCTGAAATACCAGATCTTATCAGCACTTGTCCATGCAAAGAATGTAGACTTTCCTGAACCTCTGCTTCAGAGGTAAAAAAAACAAAAAAACATTAGTCACTCTGACAATTTTTATTTTTTAAATCAAATCAAATGTCGTCAAATGTGTTTGAAATGATGCATCTTACAGACTTCAGGCAGCAGAAGTATTTCTATATTTATTTGAATGAATTCTTTTCAGGTGAGAGATTTCCCTCTGGCCTCCTTAGGGGCCGGCAGTTTTGCAGTTTTCTAAGCCAGTGTTTATGGGAATGTGATGTATTCCTTCACTTGCTAGCAGTGATATTCCTTAGGGGTCTTTTATCGCTCCTCCTTGATGGTGCTGGAGAATAGTCTGTATTCTTGTAAATATTGGGCCAGTGCATACAAATGGCCATGCCTATTGCTGGGAACATCTTAAAGTAAGATTTTCTGTATTTAGAATTTGGCAGCTAATATAAAACTGTGTAAGGGCCCTGGCAGGTAACTGGATAGGTGGGTGCAAACCTCCTTCTGGCACATACGCTACACATTTTCTGGTGTGCACATGCATGGAACAGTCACCTGTCAACAAAGTCAGGGAGCTGCTATTCCATGTATGTACAGAGTTCCCACCCAGCTTGTTTTACTGCTTAGAGTCCAATGGATCTAAACCGATATCTTACGTTTGAGCTAAAGGTTAGGATAAGCACCCTTTGCTTGGCTTCAGATTTTAGCTGGTATATGCAGCCAATATGGTGATTTTTGTTCACTACTGCAAGGTCACCTCTTTTCCCCATGTCATCGCTGTTGACATTTGTTGCATTAGGCCACAATGTTTCCTAAGTAAGCCTCTGATTAATAAGCAGATGGTATTGCAGGGTCGATTGCGTTGGAATCCTGAAGCTACGGAATGCGGATGTCGAAGCCCGGATTGGGATTGCTGGCTCGAAGAAAAAGAGCACACGTGCCAGACTGGTGTTTCGAGTCAACATCCCTCGGAAGGATGGTTCTGTTTTAACACTGCAAACGCCCTCATCTCCAATCATCTGTAGTAAGTATTTTTTTCCGCTACTCATGCTGCATGTAAATAAAACCCACCTGTTCATACCTAGACTGTTCCACTGCATTGCCAGGAAAACTTTGGAGTGAAACTAAATAAAATTTTTGTTAGGTTCCTTTTATTTTATCATGGTTTTAGAGTTCAGCTTCCTCTCCGCTAAATGCAGGGACCACAGGAACAGGGAGTAGTCCAAATAAAACTAAAATGTGATTGATGAAAAGATGTAGATAGTCGCAAAAATAGGCCTTCCCCTCCTATTTATGATGTATTTGTTTTTCTATATAACGCCAATGTTTGGCATAGGTGCTCCTATCCCCTTAATCAGATGAGTCATGTTGGAAGTCTGGTAATTTATTCTTATAATACCATGGCAACGCTTTGTTAGGTATCGGCTTTGCCTATGCAGTTAAAGCATGTTGGCCAGGCTTGGGTGTAGGGCAGTGGTTCCCAAACTTTCTCAGTTCGAGGCACCCCTAGGGTCTCCATATTTTTTTTTCAAGGCACCCCTAAAAATACAATAGAATACAATAGGAAATGGAAGCATTCCGAGGCACCCCGGTGAGAGCGTCGCGGCACCCCAGGAAGCCGCGGCGCACAGCTTGGGAACCACTGGTGTAGGGTATAATGAACAATAGGTGCATTTAAGTGTTATTTAGAACAATTTGTTCACTTAGAATAGCAGTCATTTAACATTCCATTTAGGTATAAAACAAATTGATCTAAACAACTTCAACCAATGAGCAGTTAGCTTTTATCTGCAGGGTACACCATGACAGTAATTCTGTAGTTGTCCTGGTAGTGTACATATTGGGACTGTATTCAGGCTTTTGAGCCCTGTTATGAAACACACAGTTGAATAAGCAGAGGCGATGCCTTTTCCACACCTTTACTCTAGTGACTTGTCGCCACAGAGATATTTCTACAGAGCTGCAGTGCTATAAATATATCTCAGTGCATGCTAAGCATTTTGCTGCATATCTGATTGTTACTGTATGTTCTGTGTGCTGTGCTCTTTCCTCCTCTGTACATCAGACCAGCAAAAAGTGTGCCTGTGAGAATGGCAGTGATTGATTTCCTCTACTTTACTGTTGGCAAGGGCACATCCTTATCAAATGGGCTATCTTCGTGTTCATGTGACTAAATGAAAGCAAGGACAACATTGCCTTCTCATCCATGTGTATGCTGAAGATGTCATAAAAGATAAATGATCAGGAATAAAGCCAGTGTCCCTGTTTTTCCCCCTTGCAGCTCAGCCAGCTGGCGTGCCGGAGATACTGAAGAAGAGTCTGCACAGTTGCTCTGTGAAAGGAGAGGAAGAGGTGTTCCTAATAGGCAAAAACTTCCTGAAGGGAGCGAAGGTTGTGTTTCAGGAAAACCTCTCTGGTACGCATTTCATTGCCATTTCGTTAAGAGAGTCCAGGGGCCAGATTTTACTAAGCTGGGGGTTTGGAAAAGTGGAGATGTTGCAAATAGCAACCAATCAGATTCCAGCTGACCTTCTCTAGTATGTAATAGGAAAGAGAGAGCTAGAATCTGATTGGTTTCTCTGGTCAGCATCTCCACTTTTATAAACCCGCAGTTTAGTAAAGCTGGCCCTAGAATTTAATGACCCAATATTCCATCCCATTGGTGCCTCATACCGACTTTTAGGGGTAGATTCAGTTCTCTGGGACGTTCCTCCGCAATAGCACGTCATGATTTTTACATCACAGCCCATAGAGGTGCGAGATCAAATGTGTGATGGTCAGTTACTGTAATATATAGAAATAGGGGCACTTTGTGCCTATTCCCTTCATCTTGGGGAATGGAATCAGCCCCATAGAGCACCTGAAAACATAACAATACACTTTAATTATTCTCTTTTCTCTTCCTTCTCTTTCACCTCCTGTATCTTTTCGTTTTTTATATTTTTATTTCTTGTAAATTATTTGATGTCCTATTTTTATCCATGCTATAAAAGTCCGTATGGTTTGGTTGTGTGACTGGAAGATTATTTAGTGAGGAGGACTTAAGTTTAAGAATGTAATTTTATTTATTATTGAGCTGCTTAAAAGGGTGTGATCTGAAATGTAAACCAATGGGCTACCTCTTTGTGGTACATTTAGTCTCCCATGCTCAACTGGTTGATCCCTAATATGTTAGAGACATTGGGCCAGATCTAGACTGACCATGCTGCTATGCTTGGCAGCAAGGATCTGATCCCTGCTGGATCCAGGCATCTGTCGCCCACACAAAAATGGGGATGGTGCATATGTCTAAATAGTATGGCGGGTGCTTAGCATGCCCCCTTTGTACTATCTGCATAGTTACTCCTCCCACATAGCGGAATGCTCACAACTGCCTCTGTCCTGGGAATGGATCTGATCTGCTATCACTTACCATGAGCTATTTGTTCCTCTATAGATGACAGTTCATGGAAAGCTGAAGCTGAAGTGGACATGGAATTATTTCACCAGGTACCTTCTACTAATTCTCACATTGTTCTAAAGGTTGTATCTTCATCTTTCTTCATATGTAGAAACTAAATTTGTTTGTTTTTTTCGTTTAATAGAGTAGATTAATACCCCTTTCACATCACCAGCAAAAACCTGGGTTTTTGGCCTTAGACCCAGGTTTTTGGTGATAATGGTCCGGGTTCACAGTTGCGTCGTTTTCGTCTTGCGTACATTGTTTTTATTAATTGAGCTACTACTCATGTGCGCTTACGCAATGTATGTACAGAAATGGTACGTAGAGAGCGTAAATAAGCTAATGCGCATGCATAGAAGCTCAATTCTTAAACCAACATACGTAAGCTGAAAACTAGGTCTCTGTGAAACCGGACCAATGAGAAAAGTACTGGGGTCTTCTTCCCAGGACTAACAGCCCGGGTGGGGGTGCAATGTGAAAGCTGCCACATGGGTTTTTCAACCCGGGTCTCACCTAAAGAAAACTGATAGGAGGAACATTGCTATGGCAATAGTAAACAAATTCCTCCCCCATAATTTCCCGGGTCAACCCTGCAGTATGAAAGGCTCTGTTATGCTATGCTGTGTTATTATTATTATTATTATGGACACTTGGAAATCTAGTTTTGTCTTTTGCACAGAGATCTGTAATCGTGGCCATGGCACTTTTTTGATAAATCTTTTCTTGCAATCATATGTTGTAGTTTTCATCCTTCCTCTACAGCTACACCGACCATAGGGCTATGTTTATTTAATGCCTTGTATTTCTCCTTACTGTTTGTATTGCTATAGAATCACCTTATCGTGAAGGTTCCTCCTTACCACGATCAGCATATCACCTCCCCAGTTTCTGTTGTGATGTTTGTGGTGACAAACGCCGGACGTTCTCATGAAGTTCAGCCTTTCACATACACTCCAGAACCATGTGAGTAGCTTCCACTGTGGCACGAAACGTCTCATTCCCGCCGTGTGACCTCCGTCCCCCTCCATTCACCGTGTCTTATCACATGGAGCCCCTGTCATTCTTTGGTTAATTGGTTGTACAGAAGCCGTTATTTATAGTGACCAGTAACACAGACAATATACCAATGAACTGTGTACAGAAAACTAGGAGACAGCCTGATATATAATGATGCCAGAGCACCATTTTCATGGGGTCAGCAAGCTTAATAGAAGATTTTTTTGATCAGGGCCTTTTACCTTACTGTGACTGAGGAAAGCTGCTGTACGAGGCACTGTGCGGTAGTGTCATACATGCAGACACGATCACGTCATATCTTAGCCTCACTCTGAGCAGCAGTGCTGTAAAAGGTAATGGGAATAATGACATAGACCTGGATTCACAACCGCATGTGTATTACACAGACGTCCCTAATTTATCGATAATAGCTGTGTTTTGTTACGTAGATTGCGTATACGCGGACTTTATGACAGCATAGACGCAATCTATGTAACAAAACTATACGTAGATTACGTAAAATAGTTACTACGCATGCGTAGTAGTGGTTTTCGGTAAATTAAGGAGATATGTGTAATACATCCGCAGTTGTGAATCCAGGCTATGGACACAAACTCCTGCTATCACTGGGAGGAATGCTGCCCTACCAGGTAGTGGGTAATGACATGTACACAGACCTGATCACTGGGCCCTTTCTCCTCCTGTCTAACTCAGGAGCTGTACAATGTAATGGGGAACAGTGTACCTCTCCCTCCTACCGACACTGCTGTACAAGATCTGCATGCGTAACACAACATCCTCTATTCCTTGATTACCCCGAGCTAAGCATCCAAGGATATAACCTAGTCACTGGGTCCAGGGCCGCCATCAGGGGACTACTGTCCCGGGCCCGGACCTGATCAGGGCCCACCGATACTTACCTAGCTTTGTAGCAGCAGGTACCGCCAATACTTACCTAGCTTTGTAGCAGCAGATACCGCTGATACTTGCTGTTTAGAGCTATTTAGCAGCCGGCCAATGTGGAGGGAATACCAGCACGCTGCTAAAGCATGTCTGCTGGGCCCTGCCCCATATGATGTCACATAGGGGGCTGGGACCCAGGCCCCACATTTGATGACGACGGCCATGACAGGGTCTATAGGTGCATGACCTGGTCTCAAAATGTCTGACAATATGGCCAGACGTGTGCTGTCCTTGCCTCTGGATAGCTATTTTATGTTTTAAAGGGATTCTCTGTTTTAAAAAAAAAAAAGACAAAGGTGGATATTCAATTAAATAATGTAGTGTTTACATCTAAGCTGAATATACCACCAAAACCTCATTGTCTTGTCACTAGTAGTAGAAGTTAAAGTTGCCCTCTCCTGGTCTTCTGTACACAGTAAGCACCCCATGCAGTGTGTCACTTCCTGCTCAACCCTAAAACCGTTCCCCTCTGCAGGAAAGCATTGATAGGTAGCTCGATGGCTCATGTCAGAATTGGAGGTGGGAGGGTAGAAATGATTTATGAGTACAGAGTAGTAGCAGAACATGGGGTTATATTTCAGAAATATCACAATCTTTTTGTTTTGTGTAATTAACTTTTCTCTTCCATTGGCAGCCAATCCTGTAAATGTTCTCATAAAGAAAGAGACATCCAGTCCATCACAGTCCTGTACTTTTGAAGACTCTATGAAAGGTATTCATCTTCTTCATATTGATTCAAAAGTTCACTAAATTCCTTTTGAACATGAAAATGTTTTATAGGACTAAACATTTTATTTTCCTATATAAAGCATGAAGGAAAGCAATGCACTGCTCATCCCACAGTGACTTTCCACTGCATCTTTGTGACCAAGTAAAGGGTGATGGAGCATCTCCCGGCCCTCCATCACTTCATAGCGCTTACACCATGCTTTACCGGCTGCCAATTGATGACAAAAAGCTCAAATGGCAAAGCATCATTTCAGTGATATTTGTGTGTTTGTATGTATATTGGAGAGTCTGTGCATAGGATTTCATGACTGCCTTTCACTAATATCCAAGCAAATAGTGCAACGATAAAGCATTGTCCTATATAAACACAAGCTTTATTGCACGGGGTTAGCTAATGGCTTGAACCTGTCCTGTTGGACTGTAACAGATTTCAGAGAAATCATTTGTGTAGAAATGAGATATTATTCAGATGTTTATACAACTCACACTCAGATCGCAGATGGAAAAATAAACAGTGGTGATAATAAAGTTTCAGTCAGCAGCTGTCACTGATATTAATGATGATTATTAACTTGCAAGCAGAAGCCTTGCAAAAACTATGTCTAGCTACCAATAATGACTCGCCAAATTATACACAAATACGAGTTGGCCCCACAGTATTTCTTTTTGCCTGCTGTGGCTGGATTGGAGACTCGGATCTGTAGTTATGTAGGATTTCTTTCAGTAAGAGACTGCCTGATGATCTACACTGCACTTGCTAGCGTTGTGGCAGCCAAGAGATTTTCTGACTGCTTACATCTCTGTCATCGCTTAGGGTTAAGTTGACATGTTCTGCACATATGGATCATGCAGGAGTCATGTTTGGCATCAAGCCTTCTGTTTATGTCTGGCCAGTCAGTTATAAATCATTAGTGCATTTGTGGTTTTTGTGTGTATATTAGCGGTATTATTATTTATGTAATATATACGTCTTCTTATTATTATATTTTATTTCATTTTTTTAGTTTGTGGAGAGATGTCCATTGCCTGCTGTCAGTCATCCACAGTTTATGAAACTGTAATGTGATTTGCTTATTATTGACATTAAGAACTAGGATTTCTAGTCACCTTGCAGGAAAATAACAAGCATGTGATTGAAGAGCAATGTGATTTGCGGGGTCATCTCAGACCATGGCACGTACAGTAGAGGAGTGCAATAAAGGAGTAGTAAAGCTGTTTACAGCCAGTTACCCTCTGGGCTCCAATGTAACTCGTGTTTTGGTAGAACGATTTGCATTCCCATTCTCACAGGCTGACGCTATGGAATGCAGGTTTGTGAATGGTGGATGTAATGGAGTTGACTTGTGACTTTGAATAAAGGGGAGGCTGAGGGAGAGGAGTTCAAATAGCTTCCACTAATTCCTTAAACACACAAACTGTGGTGGGAATTTCCGAGCCCGTAGAATGTCAATGGCCCAGGTGACAAGGATGTGTTGATGCAGGGTCATTCTGTGCAGCTGCCGGGTTGTTACTTAGAGCCACACAGCCATAACACAACCTAATATTTGTGGCCCGTTCATAGCGAGACAGACACAGGGTCTATTCCAGACAACCATGGTATGAAATTCCTTTAAAAAGTACTTTGTAAACCTCAGTGAGGCTTAAAAAACAGTTCCTGTTTTTCCTGTCCGAGACTGGCCAAGAAAATAAGATGCCTCATAATTTCCTCAAATAGAAAATCAGACTGCACAGACTGCACAAACAACAGATATGAAGCATAAAAGCTCAATATGCATCAGCCAGTCAGTGGTCCTAGAGATGTTGTCCATCAACCCACAGATCTTTAACGTTAATCCGCCATTTTCTATTGCCGGTAATGGCAAAGTCTCAAATGATGGTTAAAAGATATGTCTGCTCAAAAGGCAAAGAAAGAAACAAACAGAACAGTGATTCTCTTTCCTTACTAAATAAAATGTAATCCGTTTTAAGGAAAGCGATGAATTAGATTGCCTCTTAGCATTTATCCTTTTAGTTTGTTCATTTCACTGCTGTGTTTTTTTGGGAGTGGATCTTCACAAAGATTTTTGTTTCAATAAAAGACAAAATCAAAATCCAATAAAAAAAAAATCTCTGTAATACAAAATGATGATTTATCAGCTCCCCTTACACCAGTTACCACAGGGCATTATACAACAATGAATGAGGTGCTATTACCCGTAGCATGTGACGTTACTGGAACTTCAGAGCAGAATTAATCAGGGGGTCGGGGAAAACTTCCCAAATGTGGGTAAGTTGCTGTGCTGTAGGATATATGTTTGAGGTGTGACAGGGTTATGTTGTTTTTTTTAGTGGTTGGACCTTGATTTTGATGCTCAGGTTTAGATATAACAGAAGAAAATGTGTCCTTTGATGTAGAGGAAGACTATAAAGCATGTCCAGTAAGTGTGCCCATTGCCTTCACGGCCCTCTTCCTGTGGGTCCCCAGCCAGGAAGGAGAGCCAGGAACACGGTTGTGATATGTCATACCCAGCTCCTAGAACTATTTCATAGGCAGACTATGTGGGAACATATGATAAGACTTCAAAGATAGGAAGCTTAGGGCTGACTCTGTGACACGGGGACTCGGGAGAGGAGAACGAGCAAAATCTAACAGCTAAGTCAGAGAACAGATGGAAATGTGAGAGGTTTTACCACAGACGGCTCTCAGTGTCTCCTAGATTAAACTGTTCTATTTTTGGTCTATGAGCAAATATTCCGTGTGCTGCTGGCCAATGTCCACCCGATTCACCAACCAGACAACAAATATGCTGATCCTGAACTCCATATGAAGATCCTCAGCTCACTTATCATGGAAACAATACATTTACCTTTTGTTTTATTTGAAAGCAACTGTATAAATTGCTGGGTTCTGTGTATGTGTCCATGTCTTTTTCAAGATGTCCAGCTTCGGATTCAAGGCCTGTAGTACTATAGCTTTTGTGCAAAATCCTCCAACTTCCATTAGTGCCCATTGTGCTTGTAAGGATGGGATTGACATGATCAGGTGTGACATGTTATACTCCCTCTTACCAAGTAACATACTGCTCAGCCACTTTCCTTCACACTGTCACCATGTCCTCACTCCATGAATGAAGAGGAAGTGTCTGCTCTTCTCTTCCTACTTCACTACTTGTCTTCATGATCCTGTGCCCTCACAAGTCAGTTGATACAGATTTTTTCATGCTTATCCCAATATTAACCATGCTCTGCAGTCTCCCTCTTAGTCACACATGCGCTGATAACTTCAGTTGGTGAAAAAAAACCAACTCTCTCAAGTTTTGGCCCATTTCTCAGCTTACATGGCCATCACAGCTAAATGAGAGACTTGCCTACAGTCAGATAACACACTTCTTTTCCTTACACAATCTCCTAGATCCTCTTCAGTCCAGCCTTCGTTCCCAACACCATTGAAACTGTACTGAGTTAAGGTGTTAAGATATAATCACTGCTAAATCCAAAGGTGGCTACCTGCTTCTATTTCTCCTGATCTCTCATAGTCAGTCTTTGAAAAATGTATATTTCCACCTGCTCATAGAAGTTACCCATCTGATCTCTCATTTTCTCTTGACAAAACTCCTGTTTTCTCTACTCATAAAGTCTTGGTGCCTAGATGTTGGACCAGATCCTAACCTGCGTACGACAGGCAAATGTCACACGCTAGTTTGAATTCTAGTAGAATTCGGCTTCGTTTATTGCAGTATGTACTAGATGTTACAGCATCAGCACGGAAATGCATGTGTACGGAACTTAGTTCAATGCTCCATCCGTCAGGGTGGGGCATCCCCTACGCCTGCCTAAACCCTGAAAGATGGGCAGGGGGCATTAAAATGTTACAGTAGGGGTGGGTTTTAAGCCTTCTGTGAGGATCAGAGGTTGTGCACACGAGACCTTATTGCAGCGTAAGTCTTGTACAGCCTGAAGGGGAGTGCATTCCCCTCTTCTGTGTAGACGCACAGAGGTCAGGATCTAATCCGTTATCCTTGACTTAGAACTGTCATTTAAGCCCCACATAAATCTAAATACAATTACATACATCTAAAAATTTCCAGAATACGCACATGTCTCATACAGGAAACGACAATAACTCTCGTGTAAGCAATATCATCTCCTGCATTGATTATTGCAATTCTCTCCCTATTGGCCTCCCCTCAATACAAAAATTATATCCGTACAGTATATTGTTCATGCAGCATCTAGACCTTGCAAATAGCTCCTCTATAGATGGTTCACTCTACAAAGTCATCAACAAGACTGGACACACACCTGTATCTTCACTGGTAAGATAAGTTCCAGCTTGTTCTCCCAGATCTCACGTGATCTGCAGTTCTCGTTTACACATAATAAATGCTGTGACTTCTAGTTACAGGGCTTCACCCGGGGTGGCACTCACCCTCAAGAATAACCTTTCGTGTCCATTAAGACTGTGGTCTTCTCTCTAAATTTTCCCTTAGGTCCAGGATTCCAGATTCTAGAAAGGTTGAGTTGTTTGTGTGAAATCGTTTTTGTGACCTAGGTATTGTTAGGTGCAGGAACATGAAGATATTTAAACATGTTTATTCTTAGTGCTGCAGACAGACCTTTGTGCCAGGTTTGTTGGCAAAGGAATATGAAAGCCAACTTGGGTCACGGAGGTGATCTCTGTTAAGTGTGAGAAAACTACATATAACAAATATAAACAGACACAATCATAAAATGTGAAAGCATATAAATCCAGCCTATAATTATAACAGTGTTAAAGTGCAAACTGGAATCTGCAGTCAGTGAAAATAAATGCTGTTCTCTTCTTCATTGCCAAGTAAAGGTGCTTAAAACTAAGAGCAGACTGTATATACAGCTATGTATTGATTGCTTTGTATTTATTGGTGACTGATCTAAAACAGTCTCCTAGACTGGAAGGGAAATATATGCGTATAGACAGATAGATCCAGAAATGGGCGCTTACCTTTTATTGATATTTAAACTCACAGGGGCCTGTCACAATACCATACACAGAGAAAGGATAGATAGCACTTAGTTTGAAGCTGTAGACAAGAATAATTGTTAGAAGAGCAGAAAACTCCCAGGGCCAGTTGGGGCCTTTCTCTACCTTCTCAGGTGACTGTGTCAGATAAAGCAGTCTAATGGCAACTGTGGTCATATGCTGCAGATATTTCAGCCAGTATGTGGCCTGTGACTTCTTTGGTTTAATGTGGATTTCTGGTCAGTGACATTACTAGTCTCTAGTAATCTGTGAACTAGGAAATCTACTGATATTTTGTGGAACAATTGCTTGCGTTCTCATTATGGTCCATGGGATTCACAGTTACGTAGTTTCCGTCTTACGTACATTGTTTCAAGAATTGAGCTACTACGCATGTGTAGTAGCTTATTTATGCTATCTGTGTCCCATTTCTGTACATTGCGTAAGCACGTAGTATCTCAATTCTTAAAACAAAAGCTATGTACCTGTGAATCCGGACCTACATTTCAGTATAGTTTGTGGTCTGTTTTAGTTGAAGCTGCTCTCTGGATAGAACTCCATTCAGTGCAGAGCTGTGTGGCTCCCTAGGGCAATGGAAATAAACACCTGTGCTGGGTCCCATAACTGTGAGTGAGAGCTATGAAGGAGGTTACCCGCAGTAATCCCTGTAGGAGTAAAAGTTTCCAGCACATATGTAGTAGCCGATAAATGAGTCACATGGAGGACCAATTCTACTCCCATGACTGATAGAGGAAAATACAATAACAGCCCGGTCAGCCATTAAGGCCACTGTTTTTATAACAAGGAAATTTCCTGTTTAATATAACTGAAGGCATTCATTCTGATTATGTTTAGAATTTATTACTCTCTATGGGGTAGATCCAGAACTAAGCACGCTAGTGTATATATGCTAGCCGGTGACTTCAAAGTAGTTACGCTTTGAAAAGTTAAGGTAGGGTTTGGCGACCGTAAAATGGCCAAAGTACGTATGTGCATAGAAAATACGCTACACGATGAAACGTAATGGGAACGTAGGTCTGGATCTGGCTGTTAACCTTGATAATGAAAACTTTTTATACAAACTGCTCTTCCATTGATCCTATGATAAGATTGCAGGGACTGGGCGTGTAATAAGGAGACTACTTTATGTAATCGAGCCAAGTCCTATATTGAGATCCGTTGGATAGATCCCAACCCCCGGATACATTTCTCCCTTGTCGGTACTGGAGTTTAGAGGTTGGGTTTTGGGAGACTGGTTTATACACCGTGTTCAGTATCTTATTCCTGACCCTCACTGTCTCCTTTCCGCAGCGGTGACCTCACCTGTGTGTAACATCGACCAAGTGAATTTACTTCCAGCTGCTCGAGGATCTCCAATCAAATCAAGCAACTTAATAAAGAACGAAGCTGTAGCTCCAATGGAGCTTGCCGGAGAGCAGAGATCATCGCCTCTGTACAAAGTATGCGTCTCCTATCTCCCAGTAACTGTGTGAACACTATAAAGAAGGTTCTCAATTGATGTGGGCAGTAAAGGGACTGGCCACTGAGGGAGATACAATGCATTAATACAGTGTTGCAAATAGTGTAATCTGTATCCTTATGACTGGATAAGCCAGTATAATGTGATTTAGAATAGCTCTTAATGTGTCTGCAAGTTCTTATGCCGGTATAGGAGGTGTGTGTGTGTGTGTTTCTTGTGTGTGTTCGTGGTCGTGTGTGTGTTTGTGTTCGTGTGTGTGTGTGTTCGTGTGTGTGTGTGTGTTCGTGTGTGTGTGTGTTCGTGTGTGTGTGTGTTCGTGTGTGTGTGTTCGTGTTCGCCCATGGTCAGAGCTGCCAGTGTCCTATAGATGCCCTCTAGAGGAGTCCTCTGTAATTGCAGCATATAGCACATGGTTTCTTTAACCATATCAAATTATTACATTGATTTTAAAGATCCCATCCTATACACTTTACAGAAGCTTCTGCAACTGAACAAATTTTGGTCTTGCATTTCTTATAAGGAAAAACTTTTTATTTTTTGTTTTGGATTTTGGTGCTTTAAACCTGCCTTAAAAAAAGTAATTCTTATTCTTGAAAATCTCCTCGTTACCTACACAGCATTTTCTAGAACTGAAATATACAGATGTGTAGTTGACTTGTGGGAGGGGAATATACAATGTCAATGTAGGATGCATACATATCAGCTAGGAACATTCATATTGAAGTCTAGCCAGGACATATGTTTATATACCTATCCACTGATAGGAATTACATGCAGAGCAGAAAATCATTCTTTATGGCTGACTTTTCCATTTTTTTTTCTTCAGACTTCAAAGATTGTTGTGTCGGCTCAGCAAAATCTGGAGATGTCCTCCGCCAGTGGGCCTTTCTCCCCTTCTGTGTCCCACCGGCCCCCTGATAATGACCCACAGACCCCGATCCAGGTTCAGGTATTTAGCCCGGAACCTCTTTCCACCATCCAGACTCAAGACATTGCCCATACCAACAGTTTTCCGACCGTCTCCTCTCCCAGCCAGAGTGAGGATTCCATTATGCAGCAGACAGCAACCTTTCAAGCCATGGAGCCACAGACCAGAGATGCACTGCAGTCAGATAGGACGATGGTGGCACTGTCGCAGATGACTGAAGCCACACAGCAATCTCAGCAGCCAGCCTTGCAAGAACAGGCTCAGACATTGCAGCAACAGATATCTTCCGGCCTATTCTCAACATCTAACAATGTCAGCCAGATGCAAAACACCATGCACCAACTACAGTCTGGTAACTTCCAGTCTAATGTAGCTGGCGGTAGCACAGAAGCAGATCTGGTGCAACAGGTCCTGGAAGCTCAGCAGCAGTTGTCTTGTGTTTTATTTTCTGGACAAGGCGGCAGTGAAAATGAGCAATCAACGATGGGGCAAGTTCAAGAGCAAATTAACGCTGGCATTTTTCAGCCTGTTGGCTCAATCCAGAGTACAAGCGGTCAAGGAATATTTTCTTCCCCTGATCCTGTGCATAGCAGGTCAGAAAATGTACTCTCTGGAAGAAACGACAGTCTTCTCCAACAAGCTGAAAACTCCTTGTCCAGTCAGCAGCAGGCCATGGAGACCAATGCTGCTATGGTCATGGAAATGCAACAGAGTATACACCAGGCACAAGGATCCATTCAGTCTGAACTTTTTCAGACACAGAGTCCTGGCTCGGGAAACATACAGTCTCCAGTGTACCAGCACCAGCAAGGCTCTCATCTAATGGGTGGCCTCTCCACAAATGAGGATATGCAAATGCAGTGTGATATGTTCTCCACAGCTGGAGTCTCTAGGAATGATGGTAACACAGGACAGCAACAAGTATCTGCGTCGGGCTCCGGTATTTTCCAATCATCCACCTCCGTAGACAATGACAACACCTCGGCACAGACGGAGCAAATGCAAAACAGCGTCTTTCAAACTATGGTCCAGATGCAGCACACTGGCGATGGACAGACACAGGTGAACCTTTACTCGCCTGCAGAAGATATGCTTGGTGTTCAGTCAAGCGGGGGTCAGCAACAAGGGACTGGACTATTCCAACAAGCTGGGGACATGATGGCCCTCCAGCAAAGCAATTTTTTGCAGCAGTCTCCTCATTCTCATGCTCCACTCTACCACTCCCAGAACACAATCAATGATAACCAGAACATGGCCCAAGAATCACAAGGGGGACTCTTCCACCCGCCAAGCTCCATGGTGCAGCATCAAAGTACCTCTTCTTCACAAGAACAGATCCAGTCTCCGCTCTACCATCCGCAGGGCACAATATCTGCCCCGCCAGATCAGGCGACCACCAACATGTTCACCATGAGCTCCTTACAGAGCAGTCAAGTGCCTCAAGAGAAGCAGCTGTCCTTCTTTTCCAACCCAAATTCCCTCCCACAGCTCCAAGCGACTCCAAGCCCAGAGCAGCAGGCTGCATTCCAGCAACAGGCTCAGTTGTCTCACATCCAGAACTCAATTATTGCCCAGGAGCAGCAGCAGCAGCAGTCACAGCAGAACCTGTTCCAGGCCCAAAACCAACAAACCTCTATCTTCCAGGCAACTCACTCCATGGTCGGTATGCAAAACAGCCCTTCTCCCCATGAGCAAACTCAAAGCATCCTCTTCAGCTCGCAGAGCTCCATGGCCAACTTGGCATCCCAAGAACAACAGCAGAGCATGATGTTCAGTCAGGGTCAGGAACCAATGGCCACACAGGATCAGCAGAGCCAAGCCTTGTTCCATGCACAAAACATGGATTTTCAGGCTCAAAGTCCAGTTACCTCTGAGCAGCAGCAGCAGCAGCAGTCTCCCATGTTTCACAACTCTCCACAGCTCCAGCTTGTTCAGGCTTCTCCGACGTCTCCAGAGCAGCAGGTGACACTCTTCATGTCCTCTGCCTCCATGTCTGCTCTGCAGAACAGTATGAACCAACAGGAGCTGCAGCAAAGCAACATGTACTCTCAGTCCATCCAGGGATCCACTCCCCCTCCACAGCAGCAGGCTGCTATGTTCCACGGCTCAGCAGGGGGAGCTATAAGCCAGATGCAGAGTGCACAAGGACAAGCCTCTCAGACCACTGGAATGTTCCTGTTTGGAATTCAAAATAGTAAGTCATTTCACTAGCCTATGTATGAACAGTGATGTCACTGGCTCCAAGAGATTTGATAGGCTGTAATGATCTCTGCGGAAGTGGTGAGCCTGATCATTTCCTAATCTTCCCTAGATTGCAGTCAGCTGATCTCTCCAGCGCCAGGACCCCTAAACAATCAGATGATGGCCCTAAGTCAGCAGGGTCAGTCTCAAGGAGACGGACAGTCAGTGACTACCCTCCTGTCACAGCAAATGACTGAGAATTCCTCCATGACGACAGATCAGAACATGGAGAAGATCAACAATTTATTGGTGTCTCTCCACAACCAGGGGAACAATATTTCTGGTTCTTTCTAATTGGTAAGCATTGAAAACAATAGAAACATGGCAGTAAGTTCCCTCATCCTTCCATTACATAGAATACCCATTACCATAATAGCCATTGTTTTCTTGTGGTTAAGCGCATTAACTTGACAGCATTTTGTTTGTGAAGCATTGTGATGGTGACCGGGAGTATAGATCTGGTTATAGGCTCTGGTGGTAAAGGTCCTAGTGGGAACGCTCTAACATGTATCGGCATATATCTGGAACCCCCTCCTCCCCAAATAATGTTACAGGACCATGTGTGTGTTATGAAGGTGTTCATTTTAAAGCTGTGCTTCTTAACTTTGGTTCTCTGTTATCAGATCCGGTTATTTTTTAATGAAGTACTGACCCAAGCAGTTTAATAAAATTGCAGGAGAACACATTTTAAGAGTATTTGTGCAAGCCGTATATGTCTAAACACTACAAACAGCTCTGTTTTTCAAGATTGCTCATCAAAGTATGGCCGGATTGCCACAGATCTCTGTTAAGTAATTTGTTCTGCTCCTTACCCAGACCTGTTGTTATACTACTTATAGCCTCCAGTGTCCTGATGTATAGAAATTCCCAGATAGCATAATAACTCTTGCTGATGGAGTCCAGAATTCTGGTTACTCCACAGTGTAGAGGAATGGGGTCTGTTAGGATACAATAGCAGTCATACATTTTTGGGAAGTTTATAGTGTCATGGTGCATTTAATACTGACCCAAAAAATCTTTGTCCTTGTATTGAGCCCTATCATTTTCTGTTTCAGGTGCAGCCAGTGAAGTCTCCATACGGTTATAATAACTGGATTATTCTGGGTGTCTGCCATGGTCCAAGTAGAAGAGGTTCTTAGTGTTGTTTCTGCCTTTTTTCAGTATTTACCAAGACTACAGAGCTAATAAGTCATACTCCAAAAAGCTATAACCCTGAGATTTGTGGTGTGGCTGTTACAGCTTTCTATAGTGGTTGTAATATGTTTACCTCTTATTTCATCCTTGTGTTGTGTAGTGTGTATATGTATATAAATATGTACATAATGATTTGGTAACTAACTGCTCCTGAGAGAAGCTGTGATCGTGTGAGATTCATATTAACCGGTGTCATTGCAGAGCAGTCCGCAGAGTGTAGGCAGCCTCTGCAGCTAATTCTAGATCAGTGGTTCCCAACCTCCAACCCCCATAACCACCTAACCGCCCTCACACCCCAATAGTATACTCTAAATATACTGCTTTGTTTCTACAGGCCATTCTCATCAATTAAAAACCAAGCTACTTAATACTTATTAATAAAGTAGATGGAAAATTACATTAATTCTTACTTTTAGACACATGAAATTTTGGAAAATAATCTTTGTTCCTGATCGTTGGGACTTCCTGGCCACACCTTGCCATCCTCTCATATCTCGCCATTTGTGAACCACTGCTGATAGAACGGACCTGCATCTATAATGAGCTCCTGGTGCCAGTGTGGCCCTAGGTCTTGGGCCCCAATGGTAGCTGGACAGGGTTTTCCATGTATCTTAGCCATAACATTAAAAAAAAAAAAAAAGAAGTTGGGCTTCTCAGTATATCCACATTCTTATTACATGTGGCAGAGAAGCCGCCCTCCAGTATGTCACACAGCTAATGCTGCACTCTGTTTTCTGTCACCACCTGGTGGGTGGAAGGTGCAGCAACATTAATTTTATTGAGCCATGTAGATATATCTTACTTTATGAACTCATGTTTTCCTCCTATACTTTGTGTGTCATTTTTAATCTCTCCGAACTGGAGACAACAGATCCAGGATTGGCCGCTTTTGGCCCTCCAG
>WWET01000935.1:213799-225697 GCA_011038615.1 Limnodynastes dumerilii
CACACCTTTGTGGCAGGTTTGTCAGCCGTAGTCTCTGTAGCTCCTTTGTAAAAGGGGACGGGAGAACGGGAAATGCTGCTGAAATGGATTGGTATTTTGGTGGAGGGAGGTAATCCTGGAGAAGCCATTTTGTAGTCCCTTTGCTGGTTTTGTGTTTTTATTTGGTTTTTGTACAGGATGTGATCTTAAGTGGTTCTTTTCTGCCTTCAAATTGTATGTTTCTGTGATAGTTGTTTTATGTCATCTGTACCTACACCAGGTAAAACGTTTTCACTTCCCAAGAGGTGGAAGCTAACACTTTACATCTAAAATACTCCGTTTATTGTTACAGGTCTAGTACAGAAACACTGTCTTACCTATCAGAACAGACAAGCATTGAGTCACATGGCCTGAAGCAACAGAACATTTTACTGTTCATATATAAAACCTTCATTATTATCATTGATTTGTTCCTCTATGCTGCTCATAACTTGTGGGGTTGACCATGCTCATCTCAAGGCCAAAAAACTGGATGTTACTAGTCTCTGCTGTTCCATTCTAAGTGCATACACAGGTCCATGTGCTTTGCTTTATATATGCATTGTGTTTCTTTTAAATGCAGAGAGGAAAGGGATGGTCCTGAGAGTACTTTACATTATTGTCCAGTTCCTGGCAGTGTAACTGTTTCAGCCCATGTACTTCAGGGATGGTTAATCATGGATAAATGGATAAGCCCTATTTTACGTATAACCGTTATCACATTGGGGATTTTCACAAACTTTTTCAATGTGAAAATCCTTGGACAAAATAGTGAGAAAATGTATCTTTCTACCTAAATCAAAACCCAAAACCAAAATTTATATCTAAAACTTTTAACCTTAAAGGTAGGTAATAAGTAATCTTATTTGCTTTTGTGTTACCAGCTACAGAAGATTTATTTGTACATTCATCAAAGTATCACTTTAATCTCATTCTACTTATCAGCTTATATCTGTTCAGTATTAACCCATCTGCAGAAGAGAGCTGCTTGGTTTAAGAAAAACCCACATGCCCTTGTATAGTAAAATGTACAATACCCTTTCCCAATTGTCCCAAGATACAGCCAACTATTCATATAACTGTAGTGTCCCCTAAAGGTCTGATTTTACCTACAGGAGACACCTAATAAAAATTCAAACTAAACTGAGGATAACTTTCCCTTAACTACACCAAACAATATTAATTCCGGTTTATTTCTAGTAGCTGCCTGAATATATTTTTTATTCTAGTGTATTTATTTTAGATTTTACTATTTGACAAAGTTATTAATTTATGGATTTTCATTCTGACTACAAGAGAGGTTGCATCCAGTCCTTTGTTCTTGGCCTTACAGGTGTATGAACAGCATGAGGAGTAAGTTAATGCTAAATTATATGGATGTAGCGCAGCCCTCTAGAAGAGTCTTGGTGCCAGTCGATCTTTTCTGGGCTTGTCTCAGCACTACTTGGGAGGGGGACATCTTGTGGCCATGTGGCAGCACAGCAACTATTTGAGCATCAATTCTATGAGAGGTTATTGTAGTATAAATGTTTATTAATCTCTTGGGCTTAACTACACACCTTAACCAGGGCTCCACATTGATTTCATCATTCCATGGTAGCTATACACGGCTTTAGATACTAGATGTAAAATTGTATCATTGGCAGGTATTACACTATGTTAATGTTAGAAATCACCAGCTGTGGGTATGAAGGTACAACAGTGTAATAAGGTTTATTCTTAATTCATTTCCTGATCCCTAGACATTTTATGGGTTAAGCACTTTATATTCATTAGAATCCATAGTCCTCAGGTCTTAGTGTTGTTCATTTGTTTGGGTGCAGTGATCACATCATATTACAGATGCTGTATAGATGAAGTCACACTTTCATTTGCTTTCAGCCACAAGAGAATAAGTGGTCTACAATGTGTATATTTTGTGTTTATATAATTGGTCATATATTGGGTGTTCCTGTTTAGTCTCAAGAACCTTAAATCTTGCTATATGGTATTACCTGTACAATTCCACTGTATGCCCATCTGTATTTCCTGACAGGTAAACACGTGAAAGGCACCTGTGTAATAGGACCCATACTTGTTCATTGCTATTGACTCGTGTGTTGTGTTCTTTAAAGCGTAATTCCAGAGTGAGATTTTAGAGCATCTGTGGTCTCCTTCTCCATGGTCATGTAAAATCTTCTCTCCATCCTCCTTCCATAAGGGAGCTGTGCAGTGCACAGCTCTGGTATAAAGGGCAGCAATTCATTTTATACCAGCGACGCAGAGTTTGTTCTGTCGAGGGGCAGAGGTATTTTTATTGTTTTTAGCGATCTTGTAATAACGTGTTAAATATTAAAGAAAGGATATTTTGCTTCTATTGGGACATTTGTATACTCTTTGCAATTATATTTCTGTAAACAGCTCAAATCAATAAATAAAACGTTGAAAGTTTTCATCCTGTGTGTGAGCTGCTTTCGTGTAAATTTCTATAACTGTACAGCTTTACCATGTGTTCCAGTACATGGCGATACGCCAAACCTACTAGCTTTTATTTGTAGCTCTTTGGGCCAGATTCAATTAGCTTCGCAGCAGCGTATTTTGCGGTGCGAAGTTAATTCCACAAAATTTTTTGGGGTCACCTTTATGCGCACCCCATAGAGGTGCACAAAAAAAGTGCCTATTTTTCATACCGTATGTGACGGGAAAAAGCGCAGCGTGTTCTTTTTCCCGTCATCGCGGCTAATTGAATCTGGCCCTTTGTGTTGTGTAAGTATTAGTCCCAGCATGCTTTGCTAGGATCAGCTATACCATTGGAGTTAGAGGATGCTTTTACCTATGTTTTTACTATATCTAGAGTTCCACAGGTGACTTATGTCTTCACTGTAGCCTCGTCTGGAGAAATATCCACAAGATGGCGATGTTAGCCTGACTTTCTATATTCCTGAATTTACTTCTAACAAAAAAAACTGTACTGTAGATTGGAAAATTGGACAGCAGGTTACCAGCTGCTCCTGATCAAATTACACTCTAGAACAGTGTTTCCCAACATTGGTCCTCTGTTACCCCTAACAGTGCAGTCCAAGGTCCAGATTTACTAAGCTGTGGGTTTGGAAAAGTGGAGATGTTGCCCATAGCAACCAATCAGTTTCTAGCTCTCACTTTTCTATTACATGCTAGAGAATGTCAGCTAGAATCTGATTGGTTGCTATGGGCAACATCTCCACTTTTCCATACCTGCAGTTTAGTAAATCTGGCCCCAGATCTCCTTGCTGGGGCACAGATTACTGACTTACATTTTAAATGATCCATAGGTGGTAGTCATATCACTTGTTCTTTAGGGACCATTAGGGGTTCTTGAGGACTGAGAGGCTGATTCAGAGTTTGGGAGTAAGGGTAAAACAGGTGCAAGTCTACAGCTCAGCTAAACCATTCTGCAAAGTAAGGGGTGATAATTAATCTTAAATCTTTTACATGCATGGAAAGTACATTACTTTTACACACTGGACTCAAATACTGCATAGCTTTGTTTAATCTATGAAACAGAGTTGAGCTAAGAAATTTCACCTTTTATATATAATTCTGATTCACAATTTAAATTTGTCCTCTCCTGCAATTCAATATGGTATTGCTCAGGTCTACACTTGCACCTAAAAAATTGTAAGTGCAACTCTGAGTGTGGGAAACACTACTCTAGAAGGTAGATTATGTGCAATAGGGGAAGGTACTGCTGGTGTATTAAGAGCAATAAATGTATGTAGCTAGGTGTCTAGCACTGAGTGTAAGTCCTTGTATGTGTGCATGCCTAGCTAAGTATATAAGTATGGGTGAGCAGCAGGTAGGTGTATGTGTGCATGCTTAGTTAAGTATATAAGTATGGGTGAGCAGCAGGTAGGTGTATGTGTGCATGCTTAGTTAAGTATATAAGTATGGGTGAGCAGCAGGTAGGTGTAGGTGTGTGTGTGTGTGTGTGTGTGTATGCAGACATGCAGACAGAGGTGTGTGTGTGTGTGTGTGTGTGTGTGTGTGTGTGTGTGCCCACTCACGGATGTTTATGTATGTAGGTAGTGGTTTAAGTGTATGTGGGTACGTAAAGAAAAACATTCAGGGGGAATATTTTTGGTTTTCCTGCATAGATGAAATCACAGCACGGTGAGTTTTTTTTTATTACCGATCTCTTCTAGGCTACCTCTGGGGCTGGATTGTGCTCACAGGTGGGCAGGAAAATTATAATGTACAGTACTTAGTCCACCATCAATTTATATTTGCACAAGTCTGAAACTTAAGGTAGGAAGTAAGAAGTCTGTTGCTGTGAGGGGAGCGGTTAGAGTGATCACACCTATTTCTGTGTTTATGGTTTGGAACGCATCCAATAAACACAGGTCCGCACCCAGTGAGCTCGGAATGTTGGATCCGGTCCATTATTAGAAAAGCACCGTTACTGTTTCCCAGAAATAATACAAATGCATTTTGTGTTGCTTTCTTTAAGCAGTACTATGGGCCTGATCCAGAGTAACGCCCGCCGTCGGCGGGCGGGCGTAAGCATAAGATCGGCTTTGCAGCTGATCTGTGCATGCGCCGGGCAGATGTTGCCCGGCGTTGCTACGGCAACGCCCGATCCTGGCTTGGGCGTCCGTAGCAGCGCCGTAGGGGACGTCCTCCAGCGTCCCTACGCTCATGTTAGTGCTGGTGGGCGGGGGGAGGTAAGCAAATGAGGGTGGGGGGGCGTGCTAAGAGGCCATACGCTCCTGTGTGAGCGTATGGCCCCTTCCTTACGCCGGGCGAAGCTAGGGTAGCCTTCAGCCGGCATAAGGAAGGGGCCATATGCCCGCACAGGGGGAGTGTCGGGCCAGAGCACCGATGTTACGCTGAGCGCTACAGCGCTACGCTCACGTTACAGCGGTGGGCGGGGGGAAGGTAAGTAAAGGGGGTGGGGGGGGCGTGCTAAGAGGCCATCCGCTCCTGTGTGAGCGTATGGCCCCTTCCTTACGCCAGGCGAAGCTAGGGTAGCCTTCAGCCGGCGTAAGGAGGGGGCCACACGCCCGCACAGGGGGAGTGCCAGGGGGAGTCAGCGATGTAACGCGCTACATCGTACCTCTGGATCAGGCCCTATGTGTATAATAAACTGCATGCAAAGAAACAAAAGATAACATAAGCAAGGAGGAGGTGTTTCAAGTGAGCTAAATGGTGAAGCCATGTTCTACAGGTCTTAAGTCCAGTGGAGGTGTTGCCTATAGCAACCAACCCCATAGCAGTGATCCTTTTGTAACCAGTCCTAGAATACAAACATATTCACTACAGGTACTGTAAAACTACCCATCCCAGCGTGCTTCGCCGGCATAGCTGATTATTTTCCCAACACCTGTAGTGCCTTTGCCTGGACTAAAGCATGTAAACATCTGGCTGCTGTAGGCAACACCCAGTTTTTAGTAAATACTATGTTCTCCTTGACATTACAGACACGATTGGTAAATGTGAAAAACAAGATATTGGTAAATTTGGGTATTTATTTTCCAGGTAGCAGTGGTATTATACAGGATTAGAGCCAGGTGCCACCAGCCTTCACTTGGTTATCTGGGGGGAAGGGCTTGTTTTCATGCTGCCCCACAGTCAGTCCAAACTTCTTATCCGCATTCTTCTCCACAACTTCTTTCTTCAATACAAAGCCGCCGGCAAAGGACAGGTCAAAGTCCTCATTGGGCACAAAGCTGATGGGCTTTTCCTCCCAAATCTTGTCCATGCGAGTCTGCCAGGCCTCCAGGATCTGGCAACGTTTCTCAGGAGGTGTGTGCCCAATGCTGTAATTAATCTGGGGCTCCAGAACCTGGAAGCCACAGAAGTGCAGAATACCTCTCTGTGGGAGAGAAAGCCAGAGACCAGTGTCAGGAATGACAGATTTACACCTAGAAAAGGTCACCTCCACCCTGCGCACAAAGACTGCAGCTGGACGCACTACACCACGCTGGACCACCCCCAGCCAATTCACCATGAAGAACTAGACAAGATATGGCAGGGGGGGGGGGGGGAGGGAACAAGCGCCGGGGGGGGGGGGGGGAAGACTATAACTCCAACACCAAAGAAATCAATATATACTGTAATCGTTAAACTAATATTGACTATATAAACACAAAAATAGATTAAAATAATATTTTTGTAAGTGGTCAACAGTTCATAAAAAGTCCTTAATTGATATATATTTAATAAGATCAGTTCCTTTATAGCTGTGCCAGCAGCCCTCTCTATCCGCTTTATAACCATCTCCATACCCAGTGTCCTCAAAGAAATAGATCCTATAAAAAAAAAAACCACCCTAGAAATTAAAAGACACAAGGGAGACGCATTATAATAGAACACAATGATCAAGTGAGACTCCTATAACTGGAGCACATCAGACACCTCCCCCATGAACCGAAGGCGGTCAAGACAAAGTTTTCTTACACTGGGCACATAGAGTGTGTGGGGCCCTTCGTAATATCAGGAAGGGGTCCCCACACACTACCTTTGGAATTTGGAGCTATGACAAGTGTTTTGAGTGTCCCCCTTATGTTTTGAACCGTTATTTGGATAACGATCCATACTGCCCGCTGCTTCCTGTGTATCTATTATTTTTGTCTCGTTTTATAGCCTATTTTCACCCTCCTTTTACTCTATTTATGAAAAGATCGGCACATGCCTTCAACGAGTATAGCTGAGGACTGTTATACAACCCTGTTTGCCACACTTAGGAAACGTATATATGTAGATTGTCCCATTTGCTTTTATCGCTGTCAGTTTTTCATGGATAATTAATGTTCACTTTATTTACCTTATTACCATGTTATCTCCTCATTATATGCAGCTTATTTATTACGTCCACTTCTAATTATATGATCATTATATTATTTATTATACTCTTAGTATCCTATGTCCTGGATTGCCTTATGATTTTTTTAATGTATATATTGGCATTTTGTATTAGATGAGCCATGTATTACATATGAATTTATTACATGTATTTTTATTCCACTTGTTATATATTTTTCTCTACGTTTTTTGTTTAAATTTTTTTTGCGGTTGTTCAGATATGCAGGTTTAAAAGTTTTAAGCCTTTTCCCTGTGCTTTAATAATAGTGCCCAGTAAAGCATTTGAATCAGCAGTTTTACATTTCCCCTGTGCTATAAGAGTCAGTCCCTTTCAATATACTGAACTGTTGCTTTGAGAAAGGGACCCGCTTCTTGTCCTGAAACGCATCAACAAATAGCATGCCCAGCACCTGTTCCTCCATCCCTGTGGATTCCAGCACTTTGTCTTGCCCACCTTCAGTCCGTCGAGAGATGTGTGATGGCAACTACATCACTGTGTTCTAGTGTTGTCTCCGCTCATGTCTTTTAAAATTTCTAGTGCATTCTATACATAATCAACATTGATGCATTTATTTTTGCCATTGATCTTCTACTTCTTTAACAAGAGAGTTATAAAGTACAAGTGAATACAGAGGTCCTATGTCACTGCTATTTAGGGGCTGCTCTTATTAAACATATCAATTAATGACTTCTTATGAATTATTTTTGACCATTCTTACAAAACTATTTTTTTTCTATGTGTGTGTTTATATAATCAATATTTAAGTTTTATAGATTACAGTATTTGATTTCTTCACAGCACTTTTTCCCCACTCTCCCATGCCGGCTGTTATTCTGTGAGGTAGTGGATATATTCGAGTGGAATAACTGGCAGTGTAAGCGCTGTAACCCACTGTCACTTAGATTTTTATGTATCAGTATGACCCTAAAGAGCTCTGTCAGAAAATAACTTGTGTTATTGGCCACAATAAATATTGTAACCGGAGACAGCGTGATGAATGTACAACCATTTTAAATCGTTAATGTCCCAATAGTGGGCACAAAGCTGATGGGCTTTTCTTCCCAAATCTTGCCCATGCGAGCCTGCCAGGCCTCCAGGATCTGGCAGCGTTTCTCAGGTGGTGTTTGCCCAATGCTGTAATTTATCTGGGGCTCCAGAACCTGGAAGCCACAGAAAGGCAGAATCCCTCTCTGTGGGAGAGAAAGCCAGAGACCAGTGTCAGGAATGACAGATTTACAACTAGAAAAGGTCACCTCCACCCTGCGCACAAAGGACCAAATTAACACCACCACTTTTTTTTTTTATTTATTTACGTGCCTAGATTTCTGTTTATAGCTACTTTGTATGTGTAGTAACTATTTTACGTTATCTACATAGCGTTTCGTTATGTAGATTGCGTACATGCGATCTTTAAAGACCACCTGTATACAATCTACATAACAAAATGCTACGTAGATAGCGTAAAATAGTTACTACACATGCAAAGTAGCTTAGCTATAAACACAAAACTAGGCACGTAAGTAAAAAAAAAAAATGCGGGAATCCAGTCCAAAAGACTGCTACTGAAAAGGCTACACAACGCTGGACCACCTCCAGAGAGAGTTTGACATGATAAAAGATTTCAGTATAGCCTTAATTAGCGCTGTCTGAAAAGAATTAAGTGTTATTGGCCACAATAGATACTGGAACTGGAGGCAGTGGGATGAATGTACAACAATTTTAATTAATGTCCCAATATTCCAGAAGAATTCATTAAAGAGTTCACTCTCTTTCAATAATGGGATAATTTGCAAGTTTTACAGCAGAGTTGAGTGGAAGACAGACAACAGGATGGGGAGATCAGCGCTGATTAAAAGATCTCTCTCCTGATAGTGGATTTGTTCCGGTCAGCACAGCTCCCCTTAACCACCAACGCGTTTCAGCTGCTACAACAGCCGCCTTCAAGGTGCATATGGTGATTGAAGATTATGAGGGATTTCAATATCCCACCATCCTGTCACTGGATTACATACCTCTAATTCAATAAACAATCTATGGTGCAAAATACGTATTCTAATCCATTCTTTACAACATTAAATATATAACCAAGTTTATATGGCATAAAAAAAAAAACATTCATTAATGTACAGCAGCGGTACTATTAAAATAATGCACAGCAGCGGTACCATTATAATCATTCATTAATACACAGCAGTGGTACTATTATAATTATGCACAGCAGCGGTACCATTATAATCATTCATTAATACACAGCAGTGGTACTATTATAATTTAATGGAACAGAAACGTTGATTTCATTACAAGCTTAGAGGCTACATTAATGATTGATTATAATGGTACCGCTGCTGTGCATTAATGATTGATTATAATGGTACCGCTGCTGTGCATTAATGAATGATTATAATGGTACCGCTGCTGTGTATTAATGGATTATAATGGTACCACTGCTGTGCATTAATGAATGATTATAATGGTACCGCTGCTGTGCATTAATGAATGATTATAATGGTACCGCTGCTGTGCATTAATGAATCATTATAATGGTACCGCTGCTGTGCATTAATGAATCATTATAATAGTACCGCTGCTGTGTATTAATGAATCATTATAATGGTACCGCTGCTGTGTATTAATGAATGATTATAATGGTACCGCTGCTGTGTATTAATGAATGTTTTTAAATGCCATATGCACTTGGTTATATGGTGTTTATAATTAATATGTTTTGGTGTAAAGTATGCATAAAAAATGGATTAGAGTATGTATTTTGCACCATAGACAGTATAGTAAATTAGAGGCACGCAAGTCAATGACAGTGGATTGTGGGATATTGAAATTCCTCATTATCTCCAATCCCCATAAGCACCTTGGAGAAGGCTGTTGTAGCAGCTGAAACCAGTTGGTGGTGAAGGGGAGCTGTGCTGTCCGGAAAAAAAGCCGATGTCGAGAGGGAGACCCTTTAATCAGTGCTGAGTTTTCCATCCTATTGTCTGTCTTCCATTCAACTCCACTGTGACAGACTTTCAAATTAACCAGTTATTAAAAAAAAAAAGGACATAATTAACCATGACACTTCTTATTTTCAGACAGTGCTATGTAAGGCCATACTGATGTATATCTTTTTTCGGGTATCAGAAATGGTTACAGGTTACACCATGTGGGATACAACTGTTTCCTGCAGCTGCTCCCAATTCACATCCTGCAACATTTAAGGTTTAGAACCCTCGCACAATAATGAGCCAAATGGAATGTTGGGAGAAACCAGGTCAAGTTCTATAAAGAATAGTTTTATACATTCATTATTCACACGGTAAAAAACAAAAGCTCCCTTTTCTGTGAAAGCCTCCCTCTTCTACAAGGGTTATCGGTACCAGCAGGAGAGGTGTATGGTACCGATAACAGAACCTTTCCCTGGAGGGAAATTGTCCTGTTTATTGGATCACCTCCTGCTGGGATCAGTAATCATCCCAATGTATGGCCAGCTTCAAAGTAAAGGTGGTCAATATCTATGTGAACTAAGCAAAAGTATTCTCCCTACATGCAAAGAACACCGTCTGGCTCCCCTCTGGTTTTGTCCATGGTGTGACTTTCCACCTATTTTACTCTTACCTTCAAACAGTGGATCTGGTCCAATATCATCTTAAAAAGACTCATATAAAACATGTACAATAGCCAAAAGCGGGGCACACACTATACAATTATTAAGCCAATCATTGTATAGTGTGTATGCTGAACCGATTTATCAGAACACAGGCAAAACCGTGCAGAATCACTTCCACCTAATGATGGTATTGGCCTGTTTGTAGAGCAGAGATGATTCTGTTGCTGTGCCAATATTATAAGGATGATACAGCAAGGTCAGCAGATCTGCTTGAGGATTGGACAGTGTGTACACACTGCACAATTCTCCCGGCTATTGGACTGTTCTTTTGGGGCAAGGGAAATTGAGCAGGTGTGTATCCAGCGTTACACTGAAACACTGTTCTGTCACATCATCAGATGGATCATGAAACAATCTTGTAGTGACCCCACACACTGACGAGATTTAAAGGATTTTACAGTGTCTACAGGTCTAGAGATCTGCTGAAAGAGATCAAAGAAGCTGATTAGATCTGTAAAACATACTCAAATAATTGTTTTGTTGATATTGCAGAGTGTCTGTCAGTATGTGCAGGCAATTTAGTTTGATTTATAATAAAAGTACATGTGAGAAATCACAGGTCACATCTTCATAACACACTTCTCTTTGTAAATATGTGACAGAAGAATGATGCAAGTAGCATGAAATGCAAGTCTTTACTGCTAAAGCCTATTAAACCACTGCTTCCACTTTTAATGGCTTTACCATCATCATATCCTATTATATTATTTCACTATCCCTTTCTCCTGCACAATTTAGCACTTACTGGTTGCCCTCCCTATCTGTCCACACTGGGACCAATCACTGAGAGGAAAAGGGCCAACAGATATCCAGACATCATGTGTGGTAACTAACATGACCAAAGCATTAACACTCTAGGACACCGCACATGCATTACACTTTATTACATGAATATTAGCTTTACCTGTACTGGCCACAGAAGGACATTGATGTCACCATTGATTCCAGTGGGGCTGTACATGGACTCCAGCCCTCCGGTGGTGAAGGACAGAACTGCTTTCTTATTCTGTAACAAGACAACGATTACAGTTATTGTTAATAGCGATACATTACAACATCGAAAACGGAAACAAAAAGTAAACAAGAAATATGTATTATATATAAATAAATAAATATATATATATAAATCCAAATGTCTGTACATGGAGCCCTCCGGTGGTGAAGGACAGAACTGCTTTCTTATTCTGTAACAAGACAACGATTACAGTTATTGTTAATAGCGATACATTACAACATCGAAAACGGAAACAAAAAGTAAAGTAAAAATATGTATTATATATAAATAAATAAATATATATATATAAATCCAAATGTAAGGCGGCACTCAGGAGATTTATAAGGCAATAATATAACACACCACACACAGTAGTTTGTAGTTCACCAACGTTTCAGTTTATGT
>WWET01000935.1:227585-239488 GCA_011038615.1 Limnodynastes dumerilii
ATGTGATTGGTTGCTATAGGCAACATCTCCACTTTTACAATCACATTCTAGCTCTCACTTTCCTAGCCAAAATCTGATTGGTTGCTATGGGCAATATCGCTACTTTTCCAAATCCTCAGCTTAGTAAATCTGGCCCATAGAGTTTTAATTAAGTGAATGAAACTTGAAATGAAACAAGTCCATGATTCAAGCCTGCCACAGTATTCCTGCATCAGTGGAACATGGCAGGTGTGGCATACATTGCTGACAGAAAGCTATTACCGGCATCTCCCTGTCCACAATTCTGAGGTTGTGGTAGTTTTACCTTAAGTTCTCTTTAAATATGGATGAAGGCATTCTACATAAATATATAATGATGTAAGTCATCTGCCATTTTGTAAAGGGTTTTGTTTCAAAGGGAAGCAAAGAACATTGTCTCACACCCACAATTGGTCACCAGACTAGTTGTATGACCCCCTTCTATACAGAGCTTAGCCAGCGGAGGGCACGTTATAAAGATGGGTCAGCGATGGCGCACCACTCTCTGTCCTTTATTAAAAGGAACGCTTTGCTGCTCTCATACCCTGCACCGCTATCACACAATTATGGCATTAGTATGCCTCAGCGATCCCCTCTATCCATTCCATTTATCTCAAATGAATTGATCCTGAGTACAGGAAAGGGCTACAGATGGACCTCGGCACGCAGGGGAAAGTGCTGCCGTGAGGTAAGAAGGTGCAGGTTAACAGGCCTTTCATCTGCGTCCAACTGGAGGTCACCGAACCAGTGCGCAAACCCTACAGTGCAACTGTGGAGATCGATGCCATCCCAGTCAACTGGACAGAGATAAACATCACCCTTGTTATTTGTTGTGTGGATATCAATTATATTGATCAATATAGGTTACGTTATACCAGGTGATACCGTCTCTTAGGAACTAATAGCAGAATTGTTGGACATTGTTTATTTAATTTTTAATATATAGCAGGCAATAAAAGTTACATTTTATTACATAAAATCTCTTCTCACGTTTTGGTAGACTTGAATCAAGACTGTTCTGGGTCTGTCAGTTCCCTCCACCCATTCCTGGCTGCTCTGATCTATAAGTAGTTTTATTTTACACACTTTGAGGCACCTGATATTAGTTTAGCGTTTCTGTGTCTGTCCCACCTGGTGACATCTCATTTTCTATGTATGATTACTTAAAAACCATTTACAGTAGTTTTTGTAACCTGGTTATTTATGTGTACTAAACACAGCTGATTTCACAGAATACTCTGATTATTGAACAATTTGTTTCCATTTCACCCTCCAAAAGACTCTCAGCTAACACTGACTCTTAGATCTATTAAATCTAATCTTCAGACCGCCGTTCCACCAAGTACTAGCAGATTATACTACGATGTAGAACCGATGCAACCACTTTCTTCCTTAAATAGTTGTATTTGTTGGACTATACCAAGGGTGGGAGAATCTCCTACCGCTCAAACAATGAGAGAGTACAGGAAAATCAGTTCTTTCATTAGATTAGTATAATATCCTCATGTCACAGCTCATAATTGTGAGAGTGAACATGGCATTAAGGAAAAAGATACCTATAATATCATCCCGAGAGACTAGAGGGTTGAACTTCATAGCGTAGAGGTCAGACACAGTGACAGTCCAGCCTTTGCGTTTCAGAGCTTCTACGGCTGCGTCCTTCATGGCGAAATTAAACGAGGTCTTCTCCTGATGAGCCAACACCACAAGTGCACGTTTACCTGAAGACAAATACAGCAGGAGAAATTATTCAGTCACTTCTGAAGTCAATACAGATTACCCCTAATAAACTCAACACCATTCTGAAGCTGACACAGAAACACAAGGATTAACGGTCACATATAGACAGAACAGAATTCAGGAAAATGCTGATACACATTATGAAATATCACCAGCAACACACATACATTTCAAACGTTGGCGATATCACTAAGTGCACACATACTACCCCATAATCAGAGCCATCTCCCAGTCGCCTCATAGGTTTAGCCCAAGAGCAGTCAAAGCATTTAGGAATTGTGAACGCGACTTTTCACTATTCTGACAAATCTGTTAGTCTCCTATGCTTGTACAGGCAGAGTGTGTAGACGGCTTTAATTCATTGCTGCACAATAAAACAATCACACTATCCAACACTCCAAGTAGGAGTAATACTACGATTTAGAAATGACACTAAAAAAAAAACCTAATTGATTCCGCAGTTTTCTAATCTTCCCTTTTTTCTCTGTCCACACAGGAAGGTTCACAAATAGCAGTAAAAGAAATGAAAGAAAAATATTGCATATAAATATAATGGTAATAGTAATACTGTACTTAGAGTAAATACATGCGGGTCTGTATAAAAGGAACATTTGTTGCTTATTCGGAAAGTGCAGTTTTTTCTAAAATCCCCTATGAAAGAATTACAGTGTTGCAGCATGCAATAAAGGTTCCTCATACCTTAATAGTGACCTTCACATACGCTGAAGCGTGTTGAAAAGAGGAGGGAGAGGATGGTGAGGAGACCCTATCAAAGCTCCAATGGATCACTAACATGGGGGTTCTGGTGAATGTGTTAGGGTATGTTAAGAAAAGAGTACAGGCAAATAACAGGCTACAATTACAGTGTAAATTTAACCTATGTACTATAAATTATCAAAACTGCTGTATAACTAGCAAGTATTAGCAGCTATTGTAGAAGCAGTAGTATTAGTAGTAGTATTAGTAGCTATTGTAGTAGTAGTAGTAGTATTAGTAGTAGTATTAGTAGCTATTGTAGTAATAGTAGTACTATTAGCAGTAGTAGTAGTATTAATAGCTATTGTAGTAGTAGTATTAGTAGTAGTATTAATAGCTATTGTAGTAGTAGTATTAATAGCTATTGTAGTAGTAGTATTAGTAGCTATTGTAGTAGTATTAGTAGTAGTATTAATAGCTATTGTAGTAGTAGTATTATTAGTAGCTATTGTAGTAGTAGCTATTGCAGTAGTAGTAGCTATTATAGTAGTATTAGTAGCTATAGTAGTAGTAGTAGTAGTAGTATTAGTAGCTATAGTAGTAGTATTAGTAGCTATAGTAGTAGTATTAGTAGCTATAGTAGTAGTAGCTATTGTTGTAGTATTAGTAGCTATAGTAGTAGCTATTGTTGTAGTATTAGTAGCTATTGTAGTAGTAGTAGTACTAGTAGTATTAGTATTAGTAGCTATTGTAGTAGTAGTAATATTAGTAGCTATTGTAGTAGTATTAGTAGCTATTGTAGTAGTTGTAGTAGTATTAGTAGCTATTGTAGTAGTAGTAGTAGTAGCTATTGTAGTAGTAGTATTAGTAGCTATTGTAGTAGTATTAGTAGTAGTATTAGTAGCTATTGTAGTAGTAGTATTAGTAGCTATTGTAGTAGTAGTATTATTAGTAGCTATTGTAGTAGTAGTAGTAGTAGTAGTAGTATCTATAGTAGTAGTATTAGTAGCTATAGTAGTAGCTATTGTTGTAGTATTAGTAGCTATAGTAGTAGTAGCTATTGTAGTATTAGTAGCTATAGTAGTAGTAGCTATTGTTGTAGTATTAGTAGCTATTGTAATAGAATTAGTAGCTGTAGTAGTAGTAGTAGTATTAGTAGCTATTGTAGTAGTAGTAGTGGCTATTGTAGTAGTAGTAGTAGTATTAGTGGCTATTGTAGTAGTATTAGTAGGTATTGTTGTAGTAGTAGTAGCTATAGTAGTAGTAGCTATTGTAGTAGTATTAGTAGCTATAGTAGTAGTATTAGTAGCTATTGTAGTAGTAGTAGTATTAGTAGCTATTGTAGTAGTAGTAGCTATTGTAGTAGTAGTAGTATTAGTAGCTATTGTAGTATTAGTAGTAGCTATTGTAGTATTAGTAGTAGCTATTGTAGTATTAGTAGTAGCTATTGTAGTAGTATTAGTAGTAGCTATTGTAGTAGTAGTAGTAGTAGTAGTAGCTATTGTAGTAGTAGTAGTAGTAGTAGTAGTAGTAGTAGTAGTATTAGTAGCTATTGTAGTAGTAGCATTAGTAGCTATTGTAGTAGTAGTAGCAGCAGCATTAGTAGCAGTATTAGTAGCTAAGGTAGTAGTAGTATTAGCTATTGTAGTAGTTTTAGTAGCTATTGTAGTATTAGTAGTAGTTTTAGTAGCTATTGTAGTAGTAGTAGCAGCATTAGTAGCTATTGTAGTAGTAGTAGCAGCATTAGATTGTAGTAGTAGTAGCAGCATTAGTAGCTATTGTAGTAGTAGTAGCAGCATTAGTAGCAGTATTAGTAGCTAAAGTAGTAGTAGTATTAGCTATTGTAGTAGTATTAGTAGTAGTAGCTATTGTATTAGTAGTAGTATTAGTAGCTATTGTAGTAGTAGTAGTAGTAGTAGTAGTAGTATTAGTAGCTATTGTTATGTCCTAAAAGTGTTCTATCACTCTTATATTATGTACATACTCATCCAGAATATCATTGTATCATATTATTTATGTGCAGAAAAAAAACTGCTGAATGTATTAATAAAACACAAAATAAGAACACAAGAGGGTTTCTTTACACTTTGTGTCCCTTTAATCCCAGTTAATGTACTTTTGTATATAATCACATTGCTACATCTGCAAATCTGGCAGAGAATAATAATCACGGCTTGACTGAAGCGTAGCATATGCTGTGTATCCGCTACCTTGAGTAAAAGCCATTCAACATTTTGTTTAATCTGGAAATGTATGCATGAAAAACTTAGAGCATGTGTTTAATGGAGGTTTTGTGACTATATATAGTAAAACATAGGGTTTGTTGAAACATTACATGCGGGGCCTGCGCGAGCCACTGCGTGGGGGAATGCAGTGCATCCAGGCACCATGCTGGATAGGTGCTCAGCCCCCCGCTCCCTGCAAGATGGACCCCACTGTAAAGCAAAGTAAGGTGCTCTCATCACTCTTATAGGAGCGCCTTACAGAGCTTAACAGCGGCGTCTATGCACTTCTGCTCTGCCTGTGTGACAAGCAGATGCAAAGTGCAGCAGCGCCTCCCCCTTACTGAATGACGCTGTAGTGACCTGAGGTCACATCAGCATCATTCAAAGCAGAGCCCACCACGGAGGAGAGGCAGCACCGAAAGAAAAGACTTCACAGGTAAGTAATGGTACAGGGCTTAAAAAGGGGATACACATGATGGGGATACTGGGTGCTGGATACACATGATGGGGATACAGGGTGCTGGAGAGACATGATGGGGAATGCAGGATACACATGATGGGGATACTGGGTGCTGGATACACATGATGGGGATACAGGGTGCTGGATACACATGATGTGGATATTGGGTGCTGGAGAGACAGGATGGGGAATATATGTATAGTGGAGACTAGGACACTATTGTGTAGTGGTGACTATGATTTGCTTTGTTTTATTGTGGTTACAATTGTGTTGTATGAGGATGCTTACTATAATCTAGGATGGTCACTGGTGTCAATTTTACATTTTTAAACAGAAGGACGCAAAATTAAAGTTCGCAGGGGGGCGCCGAACAACCTAGCACCGGCCCTGATTACATGATAAACAGGGTATTAAAGAACTGTTCACTCTAATCTAGGCCATAAAAGAAAAATGTGGCATTAAAGTAAATAGCCCTGGATTCCATCATTGTTAGAAAGCAATCTGACACATACAAATCATAGTAATGCAATTTTCATTCATGATTTCCTTAGGATTTCAAATGACCTAATGTATCTCTCTCTTTGTTACACAATCTTATTGCAATGACATTTTCCTGCTCATTCTCACATATAATTTCCCAGATGGCTTTTGATAGGTTACTGAGCAAGCATCAGTTTTTCTAGACAAGGAATGGGCAACCTTCAGCCCTCAAGGTATGGAGCAACTACAACTCCCACCAAGCTCCAACAGATTGGTAGGACAAATACCTGAAGATAGGACATTTCCCTCAGAGTGCCGCAGGATTTCTATGTTCAGCTGATGAATCCTGGATCATCTACCAAGGGTATAACTATAGGAGGTGCAAGGTGTACGATTGCTATGGAGCCTGGGGGCTTATAGGACCCACGGTTTTAACAGCCATCCCACCTCACCCCACCACACCTTTACTGTACTCGCCATCAGCTGGCGCCTGAAATTTGCTATTCAGCGCTGTGGACTGTCCATCCACCCTGACCCTCTATAACAGCGCTGTGGAGACTCTATAGAGCTGCTTAAAAGACCGCTAACGCCAGCTTCTCTAGCATTCAAGACCCTTACACCAGGATCTTTGCTGAGAATAGGAGCCATAACTGCAGAGCCTCACAGCACGTAATTGATATCACTGGTGGCGCAGATGCTGCTTACTAATAATAATAAAAACCTTAGTTAATCCTGTACAGTGCAATAAAGAAATACTATCTGCTGACTGCAATGTCCCCATTATATTGATATTGCCAGTTTTATATTGTTGTATTTTTTACTGCAGTATACAGCATTACCTAAGGTTAATATAATAAATTCGGTCCGGGTGCACCACAAGCTAGATGCTTCCTCTTGAGTGTCCTTTATCCTTGTTGTGCTTTGACTTATACCAAGACCTTAGAATAAACCATTACAGTTATTGGGCTGGATCCAGACCTAGTTAAGTGCTTGAACTTAGTTACACCTGGGCTAAACCATGTTGATTTCAGGGGGAGTCAAGTTAATTGTATTCTTTGCATGCAGGGATATATCTTTGAATTGCTTACTGCACATAGATACTGACCAGCTTTACTATCACACTGTTATTTAGACTTGTGATAGGAAACATCACCTCAACTCTAATACTGTTTGCAACAGATGAAATATGACTCCCCTGCAATCAACATGGTTTAGCCCAGGAGTAACTAAGTTCCAGCACTTAACTAGGTCTGGATCCAGCCCATTGTTACTAATTGCATATGCCGTGTAATATTTTCAAAATATTAAATAAAGTTGAAGGCTCATAGCTTTATTTGTTTCAAACACAGTTATTACAAACAATAGAGGGCTGGACTTAAGCTGGGTATATACTGGAGAGATATCTGAAGATTATGGTGCTGATCACAGGATAACCATCAGATAGCACTGACCTCTCACTAGTGTGTACTGTCACAGTGTCTGAAACAGCAATGCATCGTGGGATATGTTTATAAAAACAGGTCAATATCCGCGATCAGTGATGTCTTCTGTGTTTATGAGGGTGTACTATGTCCCACATCCTGACTTAGGAGAGACTGTCCCAATCTAGAGCCTCAACCTGGGTAGCATTTATGGCAAAGAGGTTATGGTTTGAATACATAAGGTCAGTTGTAGGCGGAGTATGGACAGAATGGAGGCAGAGATTATATTGTCCCAATTTTGGAATTTTAAAGGCAAGCTGGGGATTAGGGCTACAAACACCCCAAAACCAAAAACCACACTGGACTGACCTGGTGTGTTGCAAGAGCTGATAAGCAGCTAATTATTTTTTAAATGTAAACTCATTGATAACATCATAACTTGAAAATGTAAACCTGGGCAATGCTGGGTACTTCAGCTAGTGCTGAATAAGGGAAGGGCCAGTAGGGAAACAAGGATTTCTAATAAACAGATGTTCCTAATTCCAAGATTGCTAATACCCCGTTCACATTACCACCTAAAAGCCGGGGTTTTCATGAAATTGCCGGGTTTCATGAAAGCCCCGGCTTTTTTTGGCAATCTGAACGCAAACCCCGGGTCTCTCTAGCCGGGTCTTAGACCCGGCTAAAAAGAAGGGTTTTTCAATAGCCGGCTTTTTGCGTTCAGATCGAGCCAAAAAGCCGGCTATTTTCCCTGCTGCCGGCTTCTAAAAAAAATAAAAAATATGGTGCTTTCAGCTCAGTCTGAACGCACCACTTTGACATTTTCAAAATTCTGCCCACTGCCTAAAAAGCCGGCTTTTTAGGCAGTGGTAATGTGAACGCGGTATAACTCTCCTAGACAAAAATTCCTTTTGGAACAGTTTCAAGTCTTTTCCCTGGGCAAAGGGATTCTGGAAATTTAAAACCTACAGCAGGTGCCTTAAGAATGGGTGTGTGTCTCTGCCTCAAATAGCCATTTTTCAAAAGGGCCATTTTCTCCAAGGCAAAATCAAAGTTACTGGGAAATAGATTGCTTCTGCCTTGCTGAAGAGAAACATTCGATCATTCCCAAGACAAAAAGGCATCAGCAAATGGTGAGTATTTTCCAACACTTCTCCTATTCCTTACCCTAACCCTTCCCTCTCTTTACAAAAGAGTGGCCCTAAGACTCCCCTCCCCGCAACAGCCTAACCCTAAGACTCCCCACTCCACAGCCTAACCCTAAGACTCCCCACCCCACAGCTTAACCCTAAGACTCCCCTCCCCGCAACAGCCTAACCCTAAGACTTACCTTCATGCAGCCTAACCCGAAGACTCCCCTCCCCGCAGCCTTTCATAAATACTATTTTCTTAGCGGAGAATGCATCCCCTTAAAGATCATGGTACACCTATTTACTACCTTAACCAATGATTATAAGACATATGTATTGTAGTTCAACCTACTTGTTTTGCCTTTAAATGTAAGGATTCTGTTCCTAAAAAGTGCTTGCTTTTATTTTGTTAATAATCTTTTTTTTTTATAGGTAAAAGTTATTCTGCTACAGAAATTTCATTTTTATTTTTCAAATACCACTAACACCAAGGCACTGCAAACATAACACATGTTGTGTAACCTGTGCTGCAAAGTTGCCTTCTCAAATGTAGTAAGCGATGGTGGTGAGAGGTGGTTTCAGATAGCACGGGATAGAGATATATCCTTGCCCCTTGCCAGTTGTTATGTCGACAGGTCGAATTGCAGACAGGTCAAAATGATGACAGTTAAATATTAAGTTAGTATTGTTCTATATCTATCTATCTTCTAACAATTGTTCAAGCAATTCAACCAGGTAATCTGCAGGAACGCGAAGATCACGCAGAAATCTTCTCCTGGAATGTCTGAGGATTATCAGACTGACAGGAACAGGTCACAAGGAAAGCAGGCGGTCAGTAAAAGATTACAAATATAAGATTTCTAAGAAATGTCATATGATGCCCTCGGGTATTGTCTTGTTTCAAGCTGCTGGAAATCTAAACTAAATATTTAAGTCTACAGTAAAACATTTATATACAAAACGTGCGACAAGTCATAAAGTGACAACTATACATCTAGGGCAGTTACTGGGTTAGTTTGTTGACAACTATTTTACTTCCCCCCCATTTGCAATTAACAATGCATTAAAATAAATGAGGATACAGCCGTCCTGTCACTCTTCTAACCAGCACTAAATGGAGCCTATTTACTTAGTGTTAATAGTTTCTACCAGCCATTATGGACCTTACAAAATAAAATCCCTATCACACTAACAAAGACACCATTGAGTCCATTTTTGTCAGCAGTTATTAATAAAGTTATAAAAAAAATCAATAAAAAAAAAATTGGTAAATAAAGGAACTTTGTCCGTCTTCCATAGACGGACATAATTCAATGAACAATAGCTACTGGGCATGCGTAGTAGCTATTGTATGTAATCTGCGTATCGTTTCGATACGTAGATTACGTATATGCGGTCTAAAAGACCGCATATACGCAATCTACGTATCGAAACGATACGCAGATTACGTACAATAGCTTCTACGCATGCCCAGTAGCTATTGTTCATTGAATTACGTCCGTCTATGGAAGACGGACGTAGTTTTGGATCCGACCCAATGTGCTATATTCAGGTATTGAGATAAAGATGTAACTCTTCCTCTTATCTGGCAAAAGAATTTGGGAACACACTAAGCGCCTTGGCTATATCACTGTACATGTGCTCTTAGTTTCAATATAAGGTAGCAGGTGTCTTGTGAACACAGGGACAAATGTTATATAATTCAGGAATACCCATTAGTACTTTCTAATTACACAGCTCCCAAGACACTGGAGCACCCTTTCTAAACAAACAAAGGTGCTGCAAGACATTGGAACACTTTTGTTTGCTCAGCAAATGATATTACAAAATCTATGCGTATAACACCTCTATAAAGAATAACAAGGCTTACTCTATATTTTATTACAATAATCAGATTTCTAACCGTTTTGGTGGCACACATCAATTCAATAAAAATAAACAATCTATGTCATGCAAGTAATTATCATTATTGCACCTAAAGGTAAGAAGCAAATAGGCCCATAACACCAGGGGCCAGATTTACTAAGCAGCCCATAGCAACCAGTCATATCCTAGCTCTTACTTTCCTATTACATACTAGAAAATGTCAGATGGAATCTGATTGGTTGCTATGGGCAACACCTCAACTTTTACTTTCCCGCAGCTTAGTAAATATGACCCCAGGGGATTTTCAAATAACATCCCTTGAGGAAAATAAAATTCCTCTTGATGACAAACTGGGCTTTATTACTTCCACTTTGCGCATATAAAAGCTGTGTTTTTAGGATTTTTAGGTCACTTCAGCTATATCTAATACGGGTTTCTGTAAATTACAGATTCCACAATGGTATATCAAGAGAACCAATGTTCTCCCTCAGAATTAATGCTTACCACTAATACACAAATGAAGGCAATTAGATGTCTCTGGTTCTATTCCCTATATGTCATTGCTCAGCCCTAGATTAGAGAAAAGGCCTACTGCTAATATACTGCACCTGTAAACAACTCCAATATAATAACAATCCCCCAGTGTAATCTACAGCCTCATTGTCTGCTCAGCCACTGTATGTAGACTTGGTATTGATAAAGTGGATAGAGAATGACATCCACACCATAAGTGCTTAACAATACTAAGACACTCTGATACAGAGTTATAGAAGAACAGAAAAAAACAAGTACAAACCTAACTACAGACTCTCTTCAGCCACCACATAAATATTTGTATTAATTCCTGCAGTCACTAGTAATAAGGGTTTTGTGAACAATTTCTAGATTGGACAATTCATTTTAACCAGACCTCCAGTTGTATGTAACATGGTTCTGAGTAAGTGTTTTGTATGGCCCCCTCCTTACAGTCTCCTTTCATAATATTTCTATTCAACAGGGTTCAATGTAAAATATAACACACCAGTAATCAGTTCAGGAAAGCAGTGTTGGTACATGGATAAGTAAACCTTTGATTTAATGCAAAACATGAGCCAAAAAGATTAAAAAAAAAAAAAAACTTCTGAGGAGGTTTTTCACACACCCTACGAGCAAACAAGCAGTAACACATGTACGGCTTTGCTGTACCAATGTATACACAATGGGCTCTATAGACATTGTTTCTAAGGGCCAGATTTACTAAGCAGCAGGAAAGGTAAAGTGGAGATGTTGCCCATAGCAACCCATCAGATTCTAGCTGACATTTTCTAGCAGGTAATAGGAAAATAAGAGCTAGAATCTGATGGGTTGCTATGGGCAACATCACATTTTTCCTTTCCTGCAGCTTAGTAAATGACAAGGGTTTCATTTTCAAAGCAAAGCACGAGCTTTTGTAGAATATTGAGGTATGGAGGAGGGTCGATTTGTAATAGATGCATGTGCTGCCGAGTCTGGATCCGGTCCTATAGTCTCTTTACTACGTACATAAGAATAGGGATGGCCACTACTGGATACATACATGGTTTGAATATTCCATTATGCCCATACTGTATTCACAGTCATGTTACCCTTTCTTATAACGTGTGAAATCTAGAGGATGAGTGCACAGCATCAATTATTTAAAAGAAATAAAATACAATTGAAAAAGGTGACCATGTAAATTTATGCAACCAGTAGCTCTCTAACAGTGATGAAACTACTTCCTGCTAGTTTAGTATAAGTCTAAATATGCAGCGTGAGCGTTTAATACAATACAAGCATCATATGTACATCATACGTATGGTATACTGTATGTTTGGTACTATATACATAACTTGTTCTGTTTAGAACA
>WWET01000935.1:272916-287227 GCA_011038615.1 Limnodynastes dumerilii
GGTCTGTGGTGAGGACCCTCTGTGCTCTCAGGCTGCACCTTCTCCCTAACAATATCCTGAGGGGGACACTGCCTCACATTTAAAGGGCTGTCTTTCTGCATATTGATGGGATGCTGAGACTACATGAAAGGACTGACAGTGTTAGAATTGTTTCTCAGTGATAATATCTGATAAAGGTCAACATTATTATAGATACAATTCTGTCATTCTGATTTTTATTACAAATATTAGAATGTCATCAATGATCTGCCCACTGGTGATACTTAAAATGTTCATTGCTTTGCCAGCTCGCAGTTCACTGATGAGTCCTGCAGACTTGCAGTGTGCAGATCCTTTCCCAAACCAACTTCCAACACATTCATTGAAGCTGCTGGGAGATAAGCTCAAGTCAATATCATACTTACCCAAAGAGCCAGCATGAGGTGAATGATATGTTAGAGTAGTAGTTTCATAGGGCCTGATACAGACCTACGCATGAGAGCGGAGCGTATTACCGTTTCAGCGTAAAAACTTTCACTCCCATGACACTCCCCTTACCTTTACCTCCGTACGCCGGCTGAACCCTACCCTAACTTTTCCCGGCGTCAGTACGAATTTTTGTAGCGACGCACTGATCGTACCGGGCTAAGCACGCCCATACTGTACAATTTAAATGGCTCCCCCACCTACATTCCCTAACTCCAGCGTCCGTACTAACTTTGTAATATAAACATGTCCCGTCGTCGGAAAATACGCAAAGAATATGGACGCCTGAATCGCCGCTATGAAAAGGTCTTTGGTACGACCAGAAGTTGTCACTCTGCACATGCGCAGTGCGTTTTTTCTGCCGATTTTACACTTACGACCAGCGTACGATCGCTTGCGAGCATAGGTCTGGATCAGGCCCATAATATCAAAATGATTAGTATCAATTATTTCTTACCAATAGGAACTTTTTTGTATTGTTTTGAGGATTATTAAATTACTGGCAAGCAAAGTTTACCTTTTATAGAAATATGGGTATATTATACTGATCCAGATTTAGGCTGATTGTCCAACAATCTACCAAGGTTCCCTTGTTTATTGCACAGTCTAAACCATGTACCAAAAGTTTTCTTTGTGATAATAATATATTTATGTTCTTAATTTGATTTTAGCCAGACTTTTACACGTAAGAGAATCATGTAAATTGCAAGACACGTACTTACATCAATATTAGAATATTTGGACTTTTTTTTATATGCTCCATGTCTTACTTCCCTTTTCATTTTTTCTCAGTTACCTCCAAAAAACATTGTGGCGGGGACATATTTACCTTCTGTTTTGTGTCACTACATTTAATGGGCCATATTTACGCTAGCGTATTTACTATGCACTCCAATCGCTCGTACGTACTTTGGCCGTTTTCCACTTGCCGAACCCTACCTTAACTTTACACAGCGTAAGTACTGACGTCCGTACAGGCTACACGTACGTACCTGCCTAAGCACGCCCATACAGTATGATTTAAATGCCTCACCCCGCCTCCAAAGCTTAATTACAGGTGTCGTATAGTTGGAACACCCCTTCGTTCATAGTTACGCTGTTGATACTAGCCTGGTAACTGCGCAGTACATACAAAACAGCATTTTTCCGTCAGCGGCTAGAGTAAATACGCTAGTGTGCTTAGTTCTGGATCTACCTCAATGTGTGTAATGATCTCCACAACCAATAGCGCTGCATAGCACAGAATAAAAATCACTGCTGTTTAAGTAACCATTAGCAACCAGACGTCCTGGCCCTGGTTCACACGTAAGAAGGTTGTGTGCGCGTATTTTTCCCAAATAATCTACTACTAGTGTTAGAAGTGGTAGGGATTTAGATTAGCCGCGGGGGGCAGGGGGGAAACAGGGTCAGGGATTGTCTGTGCGTAGTGTCCTTCTATAGATAGGTAGCCCTATAATACTCTTAAGTGCCATAAAATACCTAAAAACGGGGGACAGGCAAGGGGCTGCACGTGTGAGTTAGGTGCTGATCTGTCTGCACCTAACTCACTCTTACGTGTGAATCGGCCTCTATCTGTAAAATAAATGACATGGGGAGTGCCTATATTGGTCATATAACGTAGTTAAAATTGAGAGATAACCTACCAAGAGCTACCCATTCATTTTATTTTGAGAAAAGAATACTTTATGGACTATAATAATGGATGTATATAATGTCTTGTGTTATATCAAGATAGGAGAAGCCATTGTGCCAAATCCATAAATTACTGTCACTGGCTCTTTCATGCTATGCACCTCTCAACCCACCCCCTACCACCACTGCAAACTGCCTTTATGAGATGGCTTTGTCGAGCCAGGGGTCCTGCACTGGTCTTTTTAAGGCAACGTCCTGTCACTGGCATTGGCCAATCCACTGTAAGTGGCAGGTGTGGGTCCCCGGAAAGAACGGCCCTATTTCGATAGGGCCGTTTTCTCCCAGCCAGTTTCGAACTGGCTGGGATTTCGATTGCTTATGCCTCGATGAGGCATAGCAATGGATTCACGGAGCACCGAACACGGTGCTCTAAAAGGTAAGCGTGAAAACTTCCCCAACCCTTCCCCTAATTCTAACCCTAACCCTCCCCTTCCATTATCCTAACCATAACCTTCCCTTCCCCGCAGCCTGACCCTAACCCTCCTTCTTCCGCAGCCTGACCCTAACCCTCCCTCTCCTGCAGCCTGACCCCTCCCTTCCCTGCAGCCTGACCCTAACCCTCCATCTCCTGCAGCCTGACCCTAACAATCCCTTCCCTGCAGCCTGACCCTGACCCCTAACTCACCTTTCCCGTGGTGCTGGTCCTGCGGTAGCGGCGGTGTTTCCGAAAAGGAATGGGTGAGTATGCGGATCGGCATACTCACCCATTCTGAAAAAAAAATTCTAAAATGGAGGGGTATTTGAAATAGGGACATCCAAAAAGGAACTTTCGGATGCCCCTATTTCGGAAATCTCTCATTCTATGTGGGGAATCCAACCGGTAAGTGGTGCACCAAGAAAATATACCCCTATGCCTCTTTCCACTACACATTGCTTGTTGATTTGAAGCTTAGAAGAAACATAATAAATTCTCAAGAAGACAGAATAATTAAAAACACCGAAATTGACATTTAATGCCTTTTCCAAAAATCTCATAAAAACATTTACACTGAGGTAAGGGAGCTGCAATGCTGAGCATACAACAAATAATTTGTAGCAGCTCTGTGAATAAAATGATAAATATAACAGTATTGCATAGGACCTTTACATAGCGCCTTTACCAATCATTACAGAGCTGTTCCTGCCATCTGCCTAATTACATCATACTCCCAGCTGTATAGTTGCTGTGGTGGCATAACACACCAGTCCACATGAACCCTTTGCTGAAAAGTCTCACAGTCTGGTTCCCTCAGACTTAATCTGACTGTTGGGTGGCAGAGCCTTGCCAAGGTTTTGGCCGACGGTTGGAGCATGCTTATTTTCCGAATTGGCCTCCTCCACTTCCTTCTTCAGAAGAAACCCACCAGTCATGCCTTCAAAGTCCTGAATAGGAAGGAATTTGATGGTTTTCTCATCCCAAATAGTCTCCAATCGCTTTTCCCAGCTCTTGAGCATGCCAGTCCGGGCCTCCTGAGGTATGTGGGAAACGGCATATATGATTTGTGGCTCCAGGACTTGGAAACCACAGAAATTCAAAATACCACTCTGCAAATAAACAAATCATTGAATTAACCTATTTGGTAACCTAATAACATTGGGCTGGATCCAGATTTAGGAATGAGCTTCAAATTAAGGGAGGAAAATTACTCCTGGACTAAACCATGTTGACTTCAGGGGGAGTCAAGTTAATTGTATTCTTTGCATGCAGGGATATATCTTTGAATTGCTTACTGCACACAGATACTGACCAGCTTTACGTTTACACTGTTATTTAGACTTAGGATAGGAAATATCACCTCTCAACTCTAATACTGTTTGCAACAGATGAAATATGACTCCCCTGCAATCAACATGGTTTAGCCCAGGAGTAACTCTCCTCTTAATTTCAAGCTCCTTATTAAGTCTGGATCCAGCCTATTGGCTATAAAAACCACACACTGTTTTTTTTAACAAAGAAGAGGCATGCCTGTGAAACCTCCTGACATTTTTAAGAAAAGTGGGTGGGGGCATTGGTACACCCAGGGGTGGTTCTGGTATTACACACAGTATATATGTTATACTATATATTATGAGTCTGGTACTGACACATACTATAATATAAGGGGTGATAAACTGGGTCCGGGAATGGGATATATTATGGGTCAGGGGAGTTGCACATACCATTTTATAAATAGGATAGGGGTCTGGGAATGGCATACTATATACTGTATATAATGAGCCAATCCCAAAGCCTAATACATACCCCATATGTTATAGTATGTGCCATCCCTAATATATAGCCACATGTATTTAATGTAGTGTGCCTTGTCCAGACCCCTAATATACCCTGCATTGGAAACCCCACTTTAAAAGTCCTGCGTTTGCCACTGGATGGGGGGAGGTATTTAAATGAGTCGGGGAGGGCACGGCGATGGAAACTCTCTCCGTATTTTCCATCTTCACAAGGAAAATACGCATGGGACGTTAAGGAAGGACTATGGCATTCTGAAGTTGATTAGGTTCTTAAAAAACGAGTGGTGTGGCAAGGAGTTTAAACTTAGGTGCGGATACATGCCATAAAAATGAACTTGATTAACCCAGGCCCTTCAGTGAGAAACTAAGTGGATGATATATGACTTGGAATGCATTATAATGGTGGCATTATGATGGCCATCTTGACATACAAGAACATGAAAGGCGATATGGGCCTTCAGTAACATATATCTAGAGAAGCACTGTGTGCAATATTCTAATCAGGGGCAGAACTACCAGCAATGGCGCCAGTGCTCCTCCCCTGGGTCTGTTGTGATCAAGGGTTCTGCAGTGCAGGGTCACAGCGAAGGTCCCGCAAGATCACATCATCATCTCTTGTCACCTTCCATGCATGCTGCTAACGGGCAGCATCTATGGAGAAGGGGGTGGCTAAATCATATTTTTTCAGCAAGGCAATGCTTTATTATTATGATATACCCAGCGGCCAAAAGAAGAAGGATAATCTCCTAATAGCAAAAAAATCTTTATTCCCATCAAAAGCTTTAATAGATAACAATCGGGCAAATGGACATAATGTATGTCCAGGCAGTGATAAAATGAAATATATACAAGGTTTCATGAGGAACCTTTTTATTGTTTACAGAATTGGACTAAGATTTTGTACATTGTACAGTTTTATTATTTTGGCATTATTTTCTCTGGCAGTTCTGACCAGTCACCAGTGCCACCATTATAGCACACCCACTGCAGTATTTCCTCCTGAAACCTTGTATATATTTCATTTTATCACTGCCTGGACATACATTATGTCCATTTGCCCGATTGTTATCTATTAAAGCTTTTGATGGGAATAAAGATTTTTTTGCTATTAGGAGATTATCCTTCTTCTTTTGGGCGTTGGGTATATCATAAACATACTACTACCAGAACAAAATTCTGTGTATAAAACATATGCTTTAAATAAACGGGCGCGGGGTAAATTCACCTTTTTTCCAGATATTCTATCCCACTCCTTTGCTAAAGGAGGGATTAGGGTTGACTAGAGAGGTGTCCCCCATTTTTGCCCCTATAAGGTGTCCTTTGACATTGTTAGCAGCCCTTATTTCAGCACTCATACCCAGAGAGCACCCGCTATATTAATAATCACACTATTTCCTCATTGTGGAGCAGCGCAGGTGAGTACCACCCTTCCACTTTTTGTAATGCTTTATTATTACCTGAAGTAATAATAGTTCTTCAGCACATCCACAAAATGGATTTTTCCAATTAATTAGTCTAGTTCGCAAGACTACATTATGTTTCTTATGTAAAGGTTATGGGGTGATCAGGAGACTCTATGGCAAAATGTTTAAGAATCAATATGGAAGGAAGAAAAACTGAATGCTGTCTTAAGCATGAAGAAAATGAAACACCATGGGCCGGATCCAGAACTACGTCCCTTTTCCATAGACGGACGTAGTTCAATAAACAGTAGCTTGCACGCATGCGTAGTAGCTATTGTACGTAATCTGCGTATCGCTTTGATACGTAGATTGTGTATATGCGGTCTTTTAGAGCGCATATACGCAATCTACGTATCGAAACAATACGCAGATTACGTACAATAGCTACTATGCATGGGCAGTAGCTACTGTTTATTGAACTACGTCCGTCTATGGAAGACGGACGTAGTTCTAGATCCGGCCCCATGACTGGACTCTGGTTACAGTCTAGTGGCCTGTGGTCATGTAAAGGGCAGCCAATTAAATTAACCCTGGGGGGTGGGAGGGGCGGGTCTTAGAAATGGGCTTATAAACTGAAGCTGCCATTTTGTCTTCCTCCTCTTCCTGAGCCTTTCCCTCCCGTAATCGTAATACTGTTTTTCCAAGTTTACCAGTTTTTTCCTTTCAGACGGAGCATGGGTTTGGCGGTAGCGGTGGGGAGTCAGCAATATTGGGTGCATAGGAAAGGGCTCGATATAGACATGTTAGTGTTAGTGACTGTATTATGCCATGTTCTTTACAGCGCCGAGGACAGGGGCTGTCTGTCCTCGTTCTGTGGTCACCGGTGGCGAACGCTGACTCCTCCGCCTGCCACCTTTCATACCCTAAATTACAATTGTCATCTCAATTCCAATTAATAAATCCATGTCCCCTTTTAAAATCCAATAAAGGTCTCTGTGTCAGTTATTTTGTAGGAGGTGTGTGTGGTGTGCGCAGAATATCAGTCATAGGTCATTTAATGTAGATGAAATAAAGAGATGATTAGGACAGTACCTGCATAGGCCACAGGATTACATTGATGTCCCCATTGAGCCCTTTATTTGTGTACATTGAATCAGGGCCTCCAGTAGTGAATGACAGGATGGCTTTCTTATTCTGTAATAAAATGGAGACAGTTATTTTGTAGATTCTTTGCAAGTCATACATTTAATTGACATTCTAGACACCATGGACCAGATCCTCGGTTCTGAATTTCCAGAAAACTTAAGGGAGGTTAAAGGAGTGAAGTGGATAACAGTCACAGCAGGTAGCGGAAGTTGACCAGATTGGACCCCATAGCTGACCCCCCTAACATTACTCATTCCATTAAGTACAAAAGGTTCTGCTCCTGAGATTCCAACTCTTAGTTACTATGGTAACCACTTTGGTTGAAGAGTAGAACATTCTTTAAACATCAGTTAAATTCATTAAATCCAGGAGAGTGACAGTTGGAATCTCAGGAGCGGTGTATTTTGTACCTAATGGAAGGGGTCATGTCAGAGGGTCTACCATAGCAAGAAGGCGGAGCCAGGGTCAGGATAGGATGGGGCCCAGTCTGATATGTGAGAGAGAAGCCATTGTAGGTTGGCAGCTTAAACCAGTGCTTAGCAATCCATGAGTGCTGAACATGGTTTTTAAATACATTGCCAGCAGCTGCCACCTTCTGACAGCTTGATTAGCATTCTGTGAGTGCAGGATGGGTGGCTGCCATGGAACCCTCTCTACTCTGGGCCCCATAGCAGCCGCACCAATGGTAGCTTCGCCACTGAATCACAGGGATACAAGGGTATCACAGATTACTCACAGATCCGGTACCAAATGAATGAGCACTGAGGATCTGAGGTGATGTAATTATTGCCTACTGATTTCAGAGGCTATATTCTCATACATATTGTACCAGTGTGTACAGGCATTGAAGTTGCTTTACCTTGAAGGGTCCTTCAGAATACATGTTCTGAAAAGTGTATGCAAAACCCATGCACAGGACGCGTTCCAACCATCCTTTCATTATAGATGGCATCCCGAACCAGTATAAGGGAAACTGTAATAGCAAGAGATCACAGGACATCAGTTACACAATACACAGGCCATATGGTAAGAGTCACACAGAAGCTACCTCTGAAAATGCATCTGTCGCTTACACACAATGAAGGCAGCAACGTTGCGAGCTGATGTCTACCAAAAAGAAACTAATCTATATCTAATTGTATACATATAACACAGGCAAATGTAGCAGGTAATCTGTTCTGCAGCCTCCCTGTTTGTTACACAGAGATCTCTCCCTAGAAAGATCTGAGGAGAGAGGGGTGACTGACCCCTTGCTCGCACCCATGGTGGTGAGATGCAGTGAGGGGCAAATTCTTAGATGAAAAGGCAAGTCACCATGTAGACTGCAAAAGATTCAACAGAGGTACAGCCAACACCCCTAAGTCAGCTGTGTCATTGTTGAAAGCCTGAAAATTTGTACAATAATAATTAAAAAACATATTTTTATTGCTCCTGCCCACTCTCTCCTCCGCTCTGTCCATGCTCTCGCCTCTGCTCTGTGCCAGCTCTATCCTCTGCTCTGTCCACACTCTTTCTTCCACTCTGTCCATGCTCTCTCCTCCACTCTGTCCATACTCTTTCCTCTGCTCTAGCCACACACTCTCCTCTGCTCTGTCCACACTCTCTCTTCCACTCTATCCATGCTCTCTCCTCTGCTCTATCCACACACTCTCCTCTTCTCTGTCCACACTCTCTCCTCTGCTCTATCCACACAATCTCCTCCACTCTGTCCACATACTCTCCTCTGCTCTGTGTCTGCTCTATCCTCCTTTCTGTCCACAATCTCTCATCCGCTCTGTCTGCTCTGTCCACACACTCTCCTCCGCTATGTCCACACTCTCTTCTCCACTCTGTCCATGCTCTCTCCTCTGCTCTGTGCCAGCTCAATCCTCTTCTCTAACCACACTCTCTCCACTGCTCTGTCCACACTCTCTCCTCCACTCTGTCTGCATTCTCTCCTCTGCTCTATCCACACTATCTCTTCCACTCTGTCCATGCTCTCTCCTCTGCTCTATCCACACACTCTCTCCTCTGCTCAGTCCACACTCTCTCCTTCACTCTGTCCATGCTCTCTCCTCTGCTCTATCCACACACTCTCCTCCTCTCTGTCCACACTCTCTCCTCTGCTCAGTCCACACTCTCATCTCCACACTGTCCATGCTCTCTCTTCTGCTTTGTCCATGCTCTCTCCTCTGCTCAGTGCCAGGTCTCTCCTCCTCTCTGTCCATGATCTTTCCTCCGCACTGTCCACGCTCTCTCCTCCGCTTTGTCCACACCCTCTTCCAGGTTAACTGTTGACGCTCACAACATCACAATCACATGCTACACTTGGTGTAACAATGTGACAATGTGAAAGCTGATTTAAAACAAATGTGTTTGGTTGTGAATAGGGTCCTAATTTTGTGTGTACTCAAAATCAGAGCCTATATCGCTATTGAAAGCATGGTCTGACCCCTTCACCACTTTACATTTTGGGCAAATCTTTTTCTGCCTAATGTGACCCACTCTGCTTTAATGTTGTTACAGACTAGGAGTCAGGAATAGAACAGCACCCAGTCTGTGTACACCATCGCGGCCAGTTTGTGTGCACACACGTCAGGAGGAGATCTTATTCGTCCCAAAGCAGTATATTGGGGAATGGGTTCTGCTGGTGCTATAGGTTATTTCTATACTCTGTGTCAGTACCCTACACATCCAGGTCTGCAGATTATCTGATGAGAGGAAATAAATGTTTCATTTTCTACCTGAAATATAACAAGATCGGCCTTTTCCAACTTCTTCTGCTCTTCTACAATGTCTTTGGTGAGTCGCCCTTCCTTCCATGCTTCCAAGGTCTCAGCACCATATTTGAAATGTTTTGGGTCCTTAGGTTTCCCTGTGTCGTAAAGGAGAGGAATTAACAAAAATTGTATAAACAAGGCTGCGATTTCAGAGGAGCGCAGGTCCAGAGGGGGCTTTCAGTACTGGGTGCAGACGAAACTTCCCTGGTAAAATAGGATAATGGGTATGTTCAAAAGCGCTGGATTTACACACTAATAAATGCCATAGGGGACCACCGAGATGAGAGCTAATTTAGAAATTTTACACCAGTGAAGATTTTATTTCATAATATAGACTTTGTGGCCTTACATCTCACCTGTATGCGGCTTGTTTAATGGACATATTTATTGATTTAGATATTGATTTATTGGTTTATTGATTTGATTATATAAATCTCTGTTGTGTATAGAGGTCACTGGAATGCTGGTGAAATGGCCATAATCTGTAGATGTTGTCTAGGATTGTAGTTCTGCACTGCAGGACGGCACCGGACTCCTTTCTCAGCAGCACCGACCTCATCATGAGCTGTGCTGCCTCAGCCTGCCTGTCATACAGACAGTGTGATAGATGCTGCATTGCAGTAATAGGGGATTGCCTATTCCTGTTTAACATTACAAGGTGCTTGCTGAGACAGTGACAGGTTCAGCAAGCATGAAGTTAAATAGCAATAGGCAATCCCCTATTGCTGCGCTGCAGTGTCTGGCGAACTGTCTGCATGATAGACAGGCTGAGGCAGCAATGCCAGTCCCTAATTACACCCCTCCCCCACACAGGAAGGTGCACACTTGTAGTTCACTGAACACCCAAGCACCGGCCTTTACATTTATTTCCAGACATGTGATAGAGCAAGTATATAAATGAATGGACACTACTGTATAATGAAGCAATCCTTCTACAATAGGACACTGTATGTGATCCAGTCCCACAGTTGACATGAAGTTCAGGAATGTGGACAAGAATGGTAAATATAAGGTACAAATATAAAGAAATAAGATTAAAATGTATGCCCCTACACTCATCATGCAATTTTCACATATCACTTACTATACCAGCTTTGTGAATACATTTTAGTAGAATGGTTTTTACGAATGATAAGGGGGACACAGGGACTTGCTATGGACATGGACACTGCTATGACATATTCTTTGCATAACAAGGCACAAAACATAGTTCAGGCCTGGATAACCTGTGGCTCTTCACATGTTGTGAAACTACGACTCCCAGCATGCTTTAACTGAATAGGCATAGTTTATACCAGACAAAGCATGCTGGGACTCGTAGTTAAATCAAGATTGCTGACTTTTAAAGGCTTTCCTATGGGAGATCCAGGAGGGAAGCCATTAATGCATGCAGGGGGTGGGGCTTAACAATGCAATTTATGCAAATCACTTCATTAAGCCCATCCCTGACTATTAATTACCCCTTTCGGGGGTTTCATAGGGATGGGGGTGGGGCTTGATGACGCAATTTGCGTCATCCAGTCCCTCCCTGTCCCTAGCAACACTAGTAAACTAGTGTTGCCAGGCAGGGGGGCAGGACTTGAGGCTGTGGTTTTATGGAAACCACGAGTCTCAAGCCCCTTGCGGGAGATTTGCCGGCTCTCCCGGGACACCGGGAGAACTGCCCGAATTTCGGGAGTCTCCCGGACATTCCGGGAGAGTCGGCAACTATAAGTTAAATAACACCTGGAGAGCCACAGATTGGACAGGCTAGATATAGATAGCAAATAAACATAAACTCAAGAACCATGTGCATAATAACTCTAGAAAATGAGCAACAACCTACCAACTTACCACTTTGTTTTTAAATAAAGGGATATTCTGAGTTATACTTTAATAAACATGACTAATATCAAATTAATAAAGCAAACATTTTTAAAGTGTAGTTTATTACCTTTGATATCATTACGTGATGAGACAGGGTTGAATTTCATGTCATAGAGATCTGAAATAAGGACCGTCCACCCCCTCTTTTTTAGCGCAGCCGTGGCGGCCTCCTTCATAGCGTAATTAAAAGAAGTTCGCTCTTGGTGAGCTAATACAATCAGCGCTGTTTTGCCTGAAATATAATATATACATTACATTAATAAAAGTACATATGATGAATTTCACATTGATGTAAGTCACATTTCGGAAAGAGTCTCATCTCAAAAACTGATTTTCAGCTTCAGGCAACAATTCAATAAAAAAAATATATAAACAGGGAGCGGGTCACTAACATAATAACAGGCTATAGGAGGATTTTATGCATTTGCAATTTCCTTTGTTATTAATGGTTATTAATTCCTGAATACCATGGCAACCACAGTCACATAATTTTGTGAGATAAGCCACTCTGGATATACCCTCTGGGTTTTGCCTGCTCTGTAACATACATCTGCTTTGGCCATCTGTATTCACTCCACATACTGAGAGCTGGGAGCCTATGTCTGTGCCATTTTTGTTTGCCCCCCAGATAGATTTTGAAAAGGCGAAAACTTTGAGATGCTTAGCTGACACATTTCAATATAAATGTTTATACACTACGTATGCACAGTAAATACATTTCTAAAACAAAATCCAAGACAATTAATAATATGCATGGAATTTACTGCAAGACATGGTTTTTTTTTATAATACACCAGTTTTCTAATGAACAATGAACATGGTCATCAGAACTCCCTTATCCTACAGATAATATTAAAAGATATTTATATGTGTATTTTACTGGTATAAATAATAAGTTTAGTAGGTAAAAAAAATATTTCTAGGTGTTATAGACCATGCCCTTAAGTTCTGGGTGCCTCCACCAACCAAATCTCTTCTTATATAACCGACAAAATGTTTTTGACAAAAAAAGTTCTGTGCTTGCAAAGAGAGATATAATATACAACTATAGTGTATGCAAAGATCCAATATAAACAATTATATAATAATAATACTCCCCTTTTATAACAGTAACAAAAAAACAACACATTTTACAGTACTATAATGTATCTAAAAATATTACTTTCTTATAAAAATTTCTTACTTTTAACACAAGATCGTGAGAACAGCTGTCTAGGACTTGAACTCATGATCCCAGCGCTGTGAGACACAAGGGCTACTCACTGAGCCAACGATAGATGATTAATGGGGCTAAATTAAAATGGTATCATAATAAGTGTGATCCCACTTTTAGAATCACCACTAAAAATATAATGATTACCATATACAGCCACTTATGGGGCCTGATCCTGCATTACTATTGAGAGCTGGCTTATGTAGGTAATGTAAGTAAGTCAGTTCTGAATAGATATTGCGCATGTGCACTTCCTGCACTTCTCTAATGGAAAGCAGCCGCATGACACTGCATTCCATGCAGAAAATCATCCTCCGCAAGGGAGGCAGGCCACTGGTCATGCACGTGAGAATACACATGGTGGGTTGCCTTTAGCTTTTAAATTGTAAAGTAAGGTTTGGGTTTAGTTCTTACGTATTATCGTCTATTCTGCACAGATTTACCACAGTGTGACACAACGCCCACTAATTGTATGTACAACAAACACCATATTATGCAATCTGTCAACATTAACCATTGAAAACAATACATTCCTGACCCCAAAAGTAAATCAGTTATATATTAAAAAAAAATAAAAAATGACCTATTTCTAGTATACTATACGTCACAGTCACTCCAACAACCTTCAGATTCTAGCTCTCACTTTCACTAGAATGTCAGCTAGAATCTGATTGGTTGCTATGGGCAACATCTTCAGTTTCCAAACCCGCATCTTAGTAAATCTAGCCCATAGAGTTGTGTGCAGAATATTTAAGGTTGTTGGAGTGACTGTGACATATAGTATACTAGAAATTGGTCATTTTTTGTTTATTTATTTATTTTTATATATAACTGATTTACTTTTGGTGTCAGGAATCTAAACACTAATAATGTATTGTTTGCAATGGTTAATGATGACAGATTGCATAATATGTTGTACATACAATTAGTGGGCGTTGTGTCACACTATGGTATTTATAAGCCCTACTATATAATCAGCAATTAACTAATGTGGAGACAAAGTCTAGGATACACTAATTAGTGGGCAAAACAGCAATGTTTTAAGGGATAGGTAATGTACATTTTAAAATTTTAAAGCAGGGATGGTTACATTGTTGCATGTAATTTAATGTTGCAATTGAATGTAGGTAATATGTTCGAAAAGAGATGTAACTAGGCTTGATGGTGCCCAGTACAAGTGAATACACCCGTTTTAAAAAATTATAAACATGTAATAATAGCGCCCCCTTGCACCTGGGTGTCCATCAGCGCCCAGGACATGTGCCCAATAAAACTCACCCTAGTTAAACCTCTATGTTCAAATCATACATCAGGAAGAGTGAGACCTATATGTAATACCATACTCACACAAGTGTTACAAGCTATAGCAAACAAGTCTCACATCACCATGAAAAGAAGTTAAACTGAACCACATACATACTCCTGTTACAGTAATATCATTCTCAATGCACTGCTAGAGACTATTGTGTCTAAGAAAATACAAGGAAGAAAAGAAGCATAAATGTCAGTAAAATAGCCAGTAGCACTGGTATGAATGAATAAAATAATAAAAACTC
>WWET01000935.1:297380-315456 GCA_011038615.1 Limnodynastes dumerilii
ATATACACATATACACACACCAAAGTTTGTGTAATAAATGAACTCAGATTATCCCCCCCAGCCTTCACGCAGCTGTTTGCATTTACCTATAAATTGATTGAGCAACTTCGTGTGTGTGTGTGTGTGTGTAAATAATAGCATTAGTTAATTATAAAAAAATATCATGAAAACGGAAGGAACTTCATAAAGAATTAAAAGTACATAAAACAGCCTTATCATATTTTAATAGCTCTTTTCTTTTCACACATTTCCTGTGCATGATATATCAGTGTTAAAAGTAACCCCAAGCATAGGGCATCTGTTGAATTGTATATGTTTAGAAAAATAGTGACTACTTAGAGACAGATGTCAATTGTTGTCACTGTAACAATATGACCACCAGGGGGAGACTGACCAACACAACTGAAGCCATTTCACCACCCCTTTCACACTGTCAATTCCTCACAGAGGTATTAACGTTCACTGCAGGGCCTGGCTAACTAAAAGCACAATATAAATAAAGGTCTTCCGAAACAGTCTCATCTTTTCTTCACACATTTTTTCCTGGGAGCGTTGGGGTTCACCCGCCTGCGCCCACCTCCTGTGGTGCCATCCCGGATGTTCAGGTTGGCAGCACGGCTGTAGATGTCATTCTCTGCAAAGGGAGAAGCTCCGGCAATGTAATCTGGATTGAACGCGTCTGTTTTGGCTCTTGCTTTCTTGGAGAGACGCTGCTGGGGGAATCGCTGGTCAGGTACTAAGTGTGGGTTGGACGCGTGCTTCCCGCCTTGTGGGTTAGGCAATGAGTACTGTGGAGAGACACAGCATGATGAGTAGTGATTACTGGTGGCCTCATGACCCACTATTACCAGATGCAGTCATGGACTGCTCAATGAAATCAGTGCTAGCTGCTATATGCTATTAGCAAGTACTATTAAAGATGGCTCAATGAAATCAGTGCTAGCTGCTATATGCTATTAGCAAGTATTATTAAAGATGGCTCAGTGAAATCGGTGCTAGCTGCTATATGCTATTAGCAAGTACTATTAAAGATGGCTCAGTGAAATCAGTGCTAATCTGTAAAGTGCCACTTACTATACGCTCAAAACTGATGCAGGTTCTGCAGACAACCGGCATCTGAGCTCTGCCACTGTTAATTTGCTTTTCTATTGCTGCAATAAACTGCTTTTTGATCAGGTCCCACAATTAGAGTTGAGCAGTAGATAATACATTGTAATGTTAACAGACAACTCCACCTAGTGGTCTTAACTGTTATGGCGAATGTCAGAGTTACTATGTGACCTGTAATTTTCATAAACATCTTCTATAGTGAACCTATTTCAAGTAGAGGTGCCCACCTGCCTAGTGACATGGAGGCCTGAGGTCAATGGGGTCTCAAGCCTCGATATACAATACGGGCTGGATTCAGAATTAATACCGACTGGTGGCTTAAGCACAGTGCATGCATAAGCTGCCTGCGAGTTTGTACTATGGACAAGCAGTACATGGTCTTCTTCATCGGAATGCTAAGACCTTACATACGACCCTGCATTCCAGTACATGGGCCTTCCACGTCAGACCTTTAAGGTAGGGTTCTGCATGCAGGGGGCTTGTACATACGAGGTGTGTGTACCTTAGGAATTTAAGATCGCAAATTTGTCGCAAAGGCAAATGTATGGAATTTATCCTTAATTCTGGATCTGGTAATATGAGGGGAAAATACATATTATGATGTCACCCAAAGGAGGTGGTATTCAACCTCACCCAACCCTCCAATTAGATAAGGATAGAGGCTCAAGTCAAACAGCAGCCACAACCCATGGCAGCAAATTTTAAGATTAACCCTCACCCAAAAAAGCAAAACCCGCACTCGTTATACACGGACAACACAAGCAGATGGTTCTCACTGAATCGCTGCCACGTTTTTAAAAATGGCCACCTCCCTGAATGTAAGCTGCAAATGAATACACCTCTCCCCCTCCCTAACATTTACCAGAAAACAAGATATTTTAATGATTTTCAGGGAACACAGTGATCTCTTACCCTCATCCCACGGGTGTTGAAAACTTTGGGGTTGCGAGAGAAATGCATTTTAAGGCTGCCATCTTCATTCACAGACACGGCCACCTTCTTCAGGGTCATGTTACCACAGTTAGGACAGAAGGTCTTGGTCATGTCTGTAGTTGTCCTGAAGGAGAAGTTATTGCAAAACATGTTACCATTGTATCTCGTCAGCGAAGCAAACGACTTTACCAGCACAAGTGAAAGCCCTGAAACGGATTCATATCCACATTATAAACCAGACCCAGACCACACAGATGAGATCCGAAGAGGATCCCCACTATGGGCCTGATTCAGAGGCTGAAAATAAGAACCTAAAGTTACACCTGGGCAAAACCATGTTGATTTCAGGGGGGGGTCAAGTTAATTTTATTCTATGCATGCAGGGAGAATGCTTTGCTTTTACTTATTGCACACAGATACCTGATCAGCTTCACTTTTAAACTGCTAATTAGACTTGAGCTGGGAAACATCACCTTTTAACTATAATACTGTGGCAACAAATGAAATTTGACTCCCCTGAAATCAACATGGTTTAGCCCAGGTGTAACTTTAAGTTCTTATTTTCAATCTCTGAATCAGGGCCTATATCCTAACTCCGGCAAGTGGAGGCCACAACCGCTATTAATGATAACAGGAGTAGAACGGTGTGGAAGACTGGACAAACATATTCATAGGAGCAGCAAGAGATGAGGTCACTGCACAAAAAGGTGCAAATCTACACATATACAAATCATGACGCAATAGGAGGTGTGCAAATAATGCTATTTTTTTGAATGTATGGAAAAACATGGATGATTTTGCTTCTCACTGTTACTCTGAAATCTGGATCAATCCCACAGGCTCCAAACTTTCTATGAGTCCATTCAGTCTCTACACATTGAGTAAGAACAGTGTATTTCAACAAATCTGCCCACACTATTGCCAGAAGAGCTGTGTGTTTAGGAGAGCACTGCTACCATCAGCACAAGAAGATGCAGACACTCACTTGAAACAGCCGTGACAGCGTAAGATGTAGTTTCTGGTCTGGCGAATGAGCATTCCATCCACGGACAGCACATGAAGCCCCATCTGTATCAACAGGTTCTAAAAGCAAAGAGAAAAAAACAGCCCAGGACTGGCTTGTGAGTCACATGGGACATTATAATTATGACTGGTTACCTCACCACCGGTTATTAATATTTGAAGTATGGATGTGATTTAGTGTTTTCCTCTATAACTATTCAGAATCTAGTTACATTTATTTCTATTTTTAACATTCTAACAGCTCACAAAGAATAAAAAAACAAATAATAATAATATATGAATAATATATATAATATTATATAAATAATGCATATGTATACAGCTATATTCTTAGCAGAGGTCCCTGGAATGCAGGTTAAATACTAATAAGAAAAATATTTATTTGATAGTAGCTCTTGAAATGGAACACTTTTCTTCTATATAATGGCTACACATAACCCCACCCGCATTATGCTTTTATAAGGTTTCTTAATTCAATTTTAGAAATGCATAAAATACTTTTTAAAATCCTATTGATGGGACAAGACCTCTACATTGGCTTCCTGCCCGCTTCCAAATTCTCACACCACCTACAGGGCTCTCTCCTTCTTCACTGCACCCTTTATTTCTTCCCTTATCTTTATCCATACTATCCCCTGACCCCTATGCTCTAACAGCCACCGCCTCACCTCCCACCTGATTACCATCTCTCATTCCTCCATCCAAGACTTCTCCTGTGCTGCACTGGAATAACCTACCACAATCTATCAGACCCTCCACCACTCCCTTAAGGCTTCAGATTAGCCTACACGTCATCCTAACCTCTCTCCCTCCCTTCCCCCTATCTTTCTAACTCCTAATTCTTTTCCCTCCCTACATCCGTGTGTCTCCTCATCTGCTTTATATTTGACTACCCTATCACCACCATATTTTACCCTATATATTATATTTATCTTATTGTACCCTACATGTAATTTGTATGTTCTCTGTCTCACTGTACAGTGCTGCGGGCACTTTGTTGTGCCTTATAAATAAACATTAATAATGAGTATCATTAGCAATAACAGCATCATAAATACCTGCATGGCAAAATCAGTAGTCAAACAGCCGACGACAACATCAACCGGAGCTTCTCGGGCGCCGATCTCCTGCTGGACCTGCTTGATGTTACTGGGTGTGATCCAGCCTTCTTCACCGTCACTCTCCTCCTCCTCGCTGGATGACTCTCCTTCAGAGTTTCCCTGATCACCAGACAAGTGAGAAGCTGACGCCGTCCCCTCTCCACTGCCACTTACAGATACCAACTGAGCATTCTGCAGAGCCACAAATGATCGCTGTGAGTTATTGCTGGAAGGACATGAGGCTGCCCAAATGTACACTTATAGAAAAGGGAGATATGACCTAACATAACAAAAAAACACTGCTAACTTACTAATAAATGCTTATATTAAGTATATCCCAGATAAAACATTCACGGCATACCATCAGCTCCAGTAAATCGTCCTCAATACAGGGCAGAGGGTTTCTCCAGAACAAGAAAGAATCAAACTCTTGCTGCACCTCATCCTGATCGGCTTTTGTCTCCGCAGCTGACGTCCTTGGCAATTCCTCTGTTTTACCTGCAGACTGGAATTGGAACCTGTTTTATTCTCCTATTTTACAGCTATTACACCACCGTTTGTAATGTTTTACCAAGTGGGTCATTTAATGCAGTGTTCCCCAACCTCAGACCTCAGGGACCACTAACAGTCCATTTTTTCTAGGTTTCCTTAAAGAATCACAAGTGATATAATGAGCAGCACCTGTGGAGCTTCTAAAATGTGACAGTTAGTAATGAACACACCTGTGCTCCAGCAGTGACACCTGGAAAACATGCGCTGTTAGTGGTCCCTGAGGACTGAGGTTGGGGAACACTAATTTAATGGACTAAAGCTGGCCATACACTCAGATCACATAACCGATTCAATGAAATGACTCCACACACTGACATTAAGATCAATATTTAAATGGTTTTATATGGCTGGGTATAAAGATCTACTGTACAACAATCTGATGGATCAAATATGCTGAAGAATCCTATCAGAGGATGATCAACTCATCATTCATGTCAACATAACGGCTCAGCTGATCAGCCAGGGTATGACCAGCTTTATACATTTACACAGATATTTGCATAGTGAGTACGGAAGAGGTGAAGTACACACGTCATATCTCTCTATACCACCTGGAACTACCCCTGATATACAGCTAAGTGCATAGATCTGGGGGGACAGAAGAGGAGTGGAGTAAAACCTTACTAATTAAATAGGAGGCAAAGCAAAAACATGGCACAGGATCAGTTGAACATTATGCAATGGATTCAGACTTACGTCTCCTCGCTTGCACTACCTTTCCTAAACAGATCCCCACCTTAATGTTTCCAGTGTATCCTCTCTTAAAATGGGGATGCATCAGAAGTCTGAATAGGGCGGAGGGTAGGAAACGCCATGCGTCAGTCTGTACAAAACTCTGGATCTTGAGCATACAGATCCATATGGAAATAATTGCGTATGCGCACACACACAAAGTGTTTTCCAAGACTATCGGAAAATGCACCCTTTAAAGAAATCTGGATCCGGTCCAATGGTATTTCTATATTGTACTGTACGGCACATTGAAATGATTAATAAACACTGCACAATCTGCAACATTTATTGACAGAACTAGCAGTTTAACAGCACTGGAATGACCTCCCTTCTTCAGTCAGACTCTCTCCTACGTTACAGGTCTTCAAGCACTCACTTACAACGCACCTATTTAAGCTAGCCTAACCCTCCTCCACTTAACATCCTCACTGCATCCTACATCTATCCTGTCTTCTCCTTCCTTCCCCCTCTCCTCCACTCACACCAGCAGTCCACTTCCTTCTCCCCTCCTTCTGTCTTCTGTAAATTCATCCCTTCCACTTAGTGTGTTAGCTCACTTGAGCAGGGCCCTCCATCCCAGTGTCGTTCCCTCATCAACCCCTTACTTCATACCCTCTTGTCCCCCTCTGCTACCATTTTACCCAATCCCCACCTGGTGGCTCCCTGTCAACCTCTCACTGCACTTTATCCCCTCCTCCCTGATCTGCCACGTTTGACACCTCGCATTTTGTTGTATTTTATACGGCGCAGCAGACACCTTGTGGCACCTTATAAATAAACTATAAGAATAATAATATTACCACAACACTACCATAATTCTTAGAGTGTTTCCAGATCCCAGCTCCCCAGGAAGTTGTGGGGAACTAAATACGGCCCCTCTACCAACTCAAATCTGCCCCATGATCCAAGGAGTAGAATAGACTCAACCTGTTTAATGAAAAATAACCACAAACTCCCAACAAAACTACAGAGAAAATAGCACATGATTTACCTTGGGGGGGAAATGGAAGCCAACCACATTAACAGGAGCCTCTGGATGCCGTGCTGTAGTGTGGACAGTAACCTAAAAAAACAAAACCAAGAGAGGCGACTCAAACATTCTTATCTACTAAATAAGCCGAGCACTGGCACTACAGCCTTTATAATAATAAATAATGGCACAGTTATTGCCAGTGAAGTCAATTGTGCAATAACAATTTTACATTTAAAAAAATTCCGATAGTGTATTGTACCTTTTATAGACAGATTGCTCACTTGACTTGAGGTTATATATTCTTCTAGTAGAAGCTTGGAGAACATGTGGCACTCTGGCTGTTATGAAACTACAAGCCCCATCATGCTTTGCAAGGTATTAATTATTATTGCCCTATAGCTCAGACCTCTCTGGCCCTTAAATGGATTTAAACCATTACAGACCTTTCCATATGACAAAATGACATCACTCACCTTGAGTGGAGGCTCAGTTCTAATATGTTCTGGACCCACATGTTCAAGCTCAAGCTGATAGGCGAGTGCCAGAACCTTGATGTCGGTGGCAGAAAGACTGGCATAATCCCCAGTCTTCTTAGAGAATTCTGACACTAGAACACAAAAAGATAGCAAAAGTTACTAATCTCACCCTCAGAGCAATAATTCATGGTATATGCATACAATTCCTCATAGATCATACAACTTCACCATCACTCATCTAATTACACCAAAAAATTCTATTCAGATAACCATAATTATAGAGCATATGCCAAAAATATTGCTCTCCCAACTCCCACACAACTCAAAATAGTGTTTCCTGCAAGTAGCATATACGAAGTATATCTATTAAATAACGAGGCTGATTAAATAACTCTCTTTTATTTATTGGTATTACAAATGTAATCCTTGCCCCCTTCAATAGTCTCCCCATTTGCACTAATACATCGCTGTGGTCTTGTTTTCCAATCTTTAAAGACATGGAGCAAATCAATTTCTGTCAGTTGTTTCAACATATCTGCCATTTTCTTCAACTGATTCAAAATGTGTCCTTTTAAGCACTGATTTAACTTTTGGGAAAAGATAAAAGTCACAAGGTGCTAAATCGGGCGAAAATGGAGGATGTTCAAGTGTAGTAATGTGATTGTTGGTCACAGAAAGTGCTGTGTGACCAGGCGCATTGTCCTGGTGAAGAATGAAACCATTTTTCCACGTTTCTTTCTGACTCTTTCTCTCAGCTTTTTCAAAACTTCCTTATAATAATGCTGGTTAACTGTTGTGCCTTCTGGAAGAAGGCACAACATTTTGCCACATGTTCAAGGTTACTACGTATGCAGTTATAACCGGTTCTGACTGCAGTTATAACCGCTTCTGACTGCTTTGTTTACTAGGTGGAATCACAGTCTCATTATTTTATAGACATACCTCGTAGTCCAACGTTCTCGGCCTCTTGTTGGTACTTACCAGTTACTTGCTAAGGAATCAGTTCAGGCACTATTGACCAATCCCATTTTATCCTCGTTACACTCTCCTAAATTATTTTCTTCTCCTACATCCCTGGCTATTAGCACACTTTGCTTTTACAATTTCTGAGATCCATGTTCTTGTTTATTAATATATTTCTGACGTTATCACGTAGATTCCCGCTCCCCATGTATTTATTCTAAATTTTTTGTCATGATTTTAAGATCCATTTTTTTTACTTTGTTCTTCCAACGTATTTTATTACATATACCCTCTACCATCACTCATGGATAAAATACAAATTCGTCTGGATGCTGTGATCCTTCTAACCATGGGTAACAACAGACAGTCGTAACCAAATCATTGGTTAGGTACACCTGATATAGTCAATTGGCTAACAAGCTGACTACATGATTCAATATAGGAAGGTGGGCCGCTGTACTGAGAGTACCGTACTAGATGATGTTATAAACACACACAGTTTCCTGGGAAGTTGTCAGCAGAGCAGAAAATTAAGCAGATAATATAGTGTACAAGGTGTGAAATAGAGGGAAGGGGGTTTATAGGATTAGAATAAAGCAGGGATTCTCAACCGGTGGTAGTAGTACTTGGTGGTACCGGTGGTACTTGGACCACTGGCAGGTGGTACTTAGGGCAACTGGGCAAGGTTGTACAATAACAAATGACCGAAGACATTATTAATAAAGTATCTTGGGGCATAAATTACATATATAGAAAATGCACCCTTAAATTCACTGCAAAATATGTTTTGCAATAATAAGCAACAACAAAAACTAGATAGATATGAGATAGATCCCAAAAAATACAGGGGGAAGTATCTGCACCATGTAGTCCTAAAGAAATATGAGGGAATGCACGCCAAATAAAGTCATATGCAAAATAAGGTAGTATGTTACATGATGCGCATGTGGGTGAGTATTTCAGTGTTTGTAATGTGTATATAGCAGATGAGTGATTGAGATTTAGGATATCCTTATATTAGTTGGCAACACTGAAATGATCCCACAGTACAGGGAAGCTTATAAAAGCAATAAAGGAGCATTGTACATAAATTAATCTCACCCGATGTTGTTTACATTCTCTTCACAAAATAGCATGAGCACAACAGAAGAGCAGCTGAGTTATACTGGTTGGTGTGATTGGATTATGAAGACACAGATACATGGTGAAGATAGTGTAAATGGGAGAGAATGTAAGTAGTTTAGCTTCTACCTATTACGGTCATGCTGAGACTTGTAGTCTTTGCATTGATAGTGCGTCACAGATGAGCTGATCCAGCAACACTATCACTACACCCCAGGTGTACTCCCTTCTCACCTAGCTGGATACTTTCAGGTCTGGGTTCTCTGAAGATGAGCTCATATGGCAGCACCGCCAGCCGCCTCCTGGTAGCCTTGTCCCGGATCTCATTCACCACCTCCCGCACCGTGTAGATATGAGTCCCGATTTCCTACAGACACATGGGCAGTTATTATCTGCAGTGGGTACATTGAGCCCTCCACATCCAGGGGCCCGATCCCCTTACCTGCAGCACAGCATTGCGTATGAAAGCCCCAGAATCTGCCACAACGTGCAGCACCTTGGACGACGCCATGTTTTCCTGCCAGCTCCAGTCGGCAACCAATCAGAAAGCGAGACACATTCTCTCTGTAGACACAGCGCCCCTTCTTGGATGGACACAGAGACACATTCGCCATCTGCTGGCTACATGAGGGAAGTGCACATTTTATTAATTCGTATTTTACTTTTGTATTATTGTAGTAGCAGTAGTAGTAGTATTTATTTTTGGATTATTTTTGTTGATTCTTTTTCGTTAAAGAATATTACATTTTCAACTTTATGCATTTGGAAAACATTTTGAACTCCAGTTTTGTTATATTCTTGCGAATGTGATGCGATCTGTGATTCACAGAAGAACTACTCTTCCTTTTTGACTTTTTTTCTTTACTTCTCTTCTTTTATTATGCAAGTTTACAAGACACTGCATTGAAGTTATAAGATTTAAAAGACTGAGGAATTTGGTTATATTTATACTTGAAATATGCTCCTTTTTTTCATGACCTCTGGTTGCTTGCAAATAAATGGTAACATTTACATATAGTCCTTGCATTGAGAAAGGCATACTAATGTTGTTTAAATTGTTGAAAGTCTGATTGTTGCTATGTGAACATATTCTATGCACCTATGTGATCTTATCTCCCCGGTTAGAATGTATGACAATATTTATGCCTATCATTATGCCAACATGTACCGCTTACTTTTGTATACTATACTTATACTGGAAGCTATGGAGTCTCATTGGCATACAGTTATGCAGTTCATTTATGTCATACTGTTATGTCAGATCAAAGAACAATGGCTCCCAGGTTATCATAAATGAATTGAACGAATACAGGGGATCTCATTATAAAGTAAAATTATGTAAATAATAGGTTTCTCTTCTGAGAGAGAGAAATTAGCAATATTTTTTGTTTTTATAATATTGCAGGTTATTTAAATACTTGTGAATGTAGAAATGTGAGAGTAGGACTCAGATTATAATACATACGGGGAACATAGAGCTATCCAATGTAAAGGGCACTGGGCTTCTGACCAAGTACCACAAAGGTTTAGACCAGAGCTTTCCATGATACATTGAACAGTCTGTAATTTGGTATTTGCTTTGCAACTATTAAGGATGACATTACATAGTTGTAATCATAATAATGACCTGGGTGGGCATTCCTTAAATATAGCTATGAATATAGCCCTAATTAAATTTATTTTATGTTGTCCTGCCATGAAATGCAAAACAAACCAAAAGTACACACAACCCTGTTGTGCCTTAATAGTAGTTGCAACATTATCACTAAAGAAGAACACATATAATTTGATGGCAGATAAGAATAATCAGCACCTAACATCTACATATCTAACAAAAAATTGTCAACTACAAATTGCATTCATTGTTCTCTAACAACAAGTGAGGGGAAGTGAAACATTATATTATAGAGTGGAGTCAGATAGGATTACATTGAGATAAGGAAAATTTCTGCCAATATGGTGAAGCTTAACTCTCAACACCCATTGTATGGCTGACACCCGTTGCCCCACTTAACATGGCGCTACAGAATGGTCATTGTAGACGCTCTGTATTTCCGGTGCAATTATAGACCCTCTTCCGGGTCAGCTGACGAACCGATGGTCACATGATCGAAAGTGCAGGAGGCGGAAGTGGAGAAGATAGGTAATGTCAACATAGCGCTGAGGAGGGGGGTCACACGTAGATTTACATCAGGGTGGGCAAAATGGAGCCGGGGTATTACATTAGGGGGAGAGGCAGAGGGAGGGGAAGCAGTTCCAGTCTGGCAGTGAGCTGTGATGTGGGGAGTCTGGTGCTCCTCAGCTGCTTTGTCCCATTATTAGCTTTCTTGCCAAGGGGCATGATAGGACTTTTGGTTCCACAACCATTAGGGCAATCATAGATCACCTACCTCTGAGCTGTATTGGTTGGTGTGATTGAATTATGAAGACACATATAGGTGATGATAATTATGTGAATGGGAGTCCTTAGAAAATATAAGTGGATTAGTATTTCAGACAGATGTAGCTAGCACCTGCCCTTATTAACAGGAACAGTCCTTACTTCTAGGTGTCTGATCCTGGAAATTATGTGCCTGACAATGTGTGATCCTTGAAAAACTCATAGCACAGTCCCACATTAGCTGCAGTTGTAGCCTGTGTATTGTGTCAGTATTTATTCCAAATTGCATAAGATGTTTTGTATAAACACTGCTCTTTGCTGTGAGTGATGGGTACATCTGTGTGGACGGGGAGGAGACAGAACACGTTGGTGGCAGTCATTCAACATATGACGTATCAGAATTGTTAAAACCAGCTGTAGAGAAAAAGGGGAGTGCTACGATAAGAGGGTGATAAAAGTTTAGTTTTATTAGTTTACTATAAAACGTATACTTTAATGCTTATATACATATTTATGTTTGGTTCTATATATTTTTATAACATATAATGTATGTTCACTATGCAAGTAAATGGTATTAGATACGTTTATTTGACTGTGTACATCATAGGAGAAAGATGTATAGTGCACTCAGACTAAACCTAATTATGGTGCTGAAATATTTTCACTTGCATAGTGATGGTATGCTTCAATGTCAGTCTGGATGACACAGTGTGACAGATCCCTCTGATCCACCTTACATTTGCAATTATGCTTTGATAAGGTTAGACACATTATGGGCATTATTTGTTGCCTCAATCAATATTATCATTGGTTGCAGTACATTATGTTTACATTGTTGGACTGTTCTTAAATCTTAATAATGAATTTACGACAAATAAAAATTAATGTAAACCCTTTTCCACACCTCTCTATTAATATACATAAAATGCACTATATTGCTAGAGTACTAATATCCTTTAACTATTCCTCACATCTTTTGAAGAATGACTGTTAATTTAACAGTGCATGGTCTTTATTGCTTCTAATGACTCAATTGTGTGGTTCACTTTCTAATCCCGTGTGTCTATTTTATTTGCAGTACCCATTAGGGTACATTTTTCTTTCTTAAAACTGCAGTTTTGTCCACTTTTTGGACTTTGTTATATCCATCTTTCATGTTATGTTTTTGTTGTAATTCTGAAAGAAACCTTTTATGCACTGCATGTATTGCAGATATTGGACGTAATTGTTATTTATTATTCCATTATATTTTGTTAATATCCTTCTGCTTTTTTTGATGCTAGGAGATGTGTATTAATGTTTTTATGGCTAAAAGGTTAGCTAGTCAGGGTTAAAAGCAGCTAGTCAGATCCTCGGAATTCTCACGGTGGTAGCGCATAGTATTTTAGAAAAGCACTCATTATATTTGTGAGCACAGGGCTGCATATAACAAGGGCAGTATCATGATGCAAGGAGGGGTACGGAAGCATGCCCAAGGCTGGTGTTTAGGCACTGTAATGTGCATGGTACCCCAAAATTCCAGAGTGGTTTTCTGAGGCTTGTGTCACAATAGCACATATTGTTTGGTTGTGGTACTATATTCATACACGCTTGTTATTTCTCTTGCAGGGAATCATATCATGGCATCTGCAGAGTCAGCTCAAATAAACGATGGACAGAAATTACATCTAGATCTAAAAGGTAAGCATACAAAAGAGACCTTAAAACATTAAAAAGCACTGACCATCTCCATTTAAAATAGCTTAAACATGTCAGATAGAGTGAAGCAAACACGTTAGTCAAAGGTATTATTATTATTGTTATTATTATTTAGTTTTTTTTTCTCCCAGTTGATGACCAGGCAAGTTTTTCCTCTTTATAACGAGACTAAATTGTGTTTGCTTTATTGTACAAGGATTATCTAATGGAACACAGCTAAAAAGGAGCGAAACATAGTTTTCCGTGTTTATTCTGATGCACATGAGCAGTGTCGTTGGCAGAAGAGTCTCTGCATTTGGAGACTTTTTCAGTTACACTCCTGGTGGAAGCGATCAACTGGCTGGTAACCATCACTTAAGATAGTTCCACAAGTTACAGAACAGCTTAGTAAGGAAGATTGATCCAATATACAAAATACAATACAAGAATCAGCATAGTGTGCAGGTTATGTGTGATCTGTTACCTATTCCATGATTTGGTTGCCTATTTTTTGACTCCATGACACCTGTTGTGAACTGCATCCATTATTGACATAGGGCTGGATCCAGACTTAAGAAGGAGCTTGAAATTAAGAGAAGAAAATTACTCCTGGGCAAAACCATGTTGATTTCAGGGGGTCAAGTTAATTGTATTCTTTGCATGCAGGGATATATCTTTGAATTGCTTAATGCACACAGATACTGACCAGCTTTACTATCACACTGTTATTTAGACTTGGGTCGGGGAACATCACCTCTCATCTCTAATAAAGTTTGCAACAGATGAAATATGACTCCCCTGAAATCAACATGGTTTAGCCCAGGAGGAATTTTCCTCTCTTATTTTCAATAGATATTAAACCTGTCTATTGTATGCCAAGTAACCTTGGACCAGATCCTGAATTGTTAATGATCACCCACATGTAAGTCCATTCGTACAAATTAGATTTACATTGTTGCAATCCTATAATCTGTGCATGCAAGGACCTTCTGTGCTCTAATTCCTACCTTAAATCTTATGGAGCCGATCCATGTAAATTGGAATGGGTGCGTAATGCAGCATCGAATGTAAGGGCCTAGCCAAGTCCTTACTGTACAAGCTACACTAAGTAGCTTGTACAGTAATGACTTGCATTTACCTGCCGCTGGATCTGTACACATGTGCAGGAGGCCCACACAAGGTAAGTACCCTGTTGTTAGCAGATCTGGATCTGGACCTTTGTATTGCTGGAAATGAGATTTGATAGGACAAACAAAAGGTGGGCAAGGGAAGAAAGGACCTGGGGCACTTTAATCCATGCAATATATATATAATTGATGGTTTCATAATTTAGCTTGGTGTTTTATGAACAGGAACAAGTGTCTTTTAGTGATAGACTGGCCAAATGCAGAGCAGAATTATAGATCACCCGGCACAGTCAGTCAGTGGATGGGTAAGTTATAATTATGAACAATAAAGAACTTCTAAAACGATAATGTAGGTTACAAGTCAGTGTACTGTAGCCCAAAAACTACTTAGACCCTTATGTTCATTGTCCCATCTACAATTTATTTTACAAACACCTATTTGTGTATCTGATTAGTAGTTATGTGTTCATGTAAACCGAATCAGAATGAACGCATTGCTAGGCTTCTTTCTGCTGTATAAATATATGGTGTCATCAGAGAATCAACTAATTCTCCTCTCATGAACTCAATGTTTGGAAGACAAACTCAGTCCAACAGAGTTTAAAATAGTCATCACTATTCAGTCTGTGTTGTGATTGGTCTACTCCTCTTGGTACCAAGATATGAGAGATCTGCATCACACTAGGTTATTTTTACTGGTATTCTAGATGCCGAAAGGAGCCCTAACAAGGGGGAGGGGCCTGAAGTAATTACTCTGGTTGTGAGCTTACAGCCCTGAAATGTGGGTGGCGGCTCTTTGGCCAGCTGCACTCATGTTAGTTGCATTTAATCCGTGACCCCACTGCATTCTTGCAAAACGCAATTGCCCCTCACAGGTATTCTCAAGACATTTACAGCTGTTAAAGGGCTGCTATAGATACAGTTATTAAGAGTTCGTTTAATAATGGAAGGAAGACTTTTCCTGTGGCCACCAGACATTCAGTTTAACATGTGATGTGCAATAAATGCTATCTATGTGAATGCCCACGTTTTTACTTGGAAGCCTATCACCTGGTTGTGACATCTGAATGGGTAATACTGGCTAACTGACCTTACTGGTCTTGTGTGATTGGTTGTTGAAGCACACTCCATCAGCCAATAATATGGTCAAATAATAGAAAACATCTTTTCCACTCACTCACCACTTACCTCAATTATAAGCCAAATTTTGTTGTAGAGAAGGAAAATCCTGGATTTGGAGACAGATAAATCTTAAGTGTTTTGTTTGGAAATGATATAGAGTCAGATCCAGACAATGCGGATGCGTTTGCAGCTCAGAGTGCATTGGCAGCCTGAATCCAGCTTTTCATATGAGTGAGGGGGGACCCCTACCTTAAACCTTCAACACCTTTCTTTTCATCTTAGTATGGGCTACCTTGTTAGAGGATTGTATAATGAATTCTCTGCCATTATTAACACCAGTGTCACTACCTGTCAGACAGGTTTTGTCCTCTGTCCATGTTTGTCAGGGTTGCTTAGTGCTCATCTCTAGAAAAACAATGTCAGACCTTGGTTTATTGTTGCACTTTAATGCATTTCCTTCTTTGGGTCATATTCATCAGAAGCCAAGGCTTATTTTTTCTGATCTAGTGCAGGTTACTCATTCACAAGCTGTATTACAGTATTCCAGGGGCCTTGCTTGCTGCCCCTCCCCGCCGTACACTAAACACACACGAGACACACAGACACGCACTTTCACTTCTGCAGTTGTTATAATCGTATTTTACAGGCATCGCCTAGAAGGTTAGTTTAAGGAGTTGGAACAGGGATGCACCAACCTTACCCTTAAGCTGGGTACACACTTGTCCAATCTCTTCAGATTTATCTCCAGACCAGACTGTTTACACAATCTAACAACAGGCCAAGGTCAGAGCTAGACAATCACAGCACTCCATACATGATACACACGTGTACAATTTAGCAGCATCTGATTAAACAATCTGCTGAGGGTATCCTGTCACCATACATGACCTTCTAATCTTTGCGAGACTATCCACAAAGACAGCGCTGCATAACGTCAGAATTGGGAGAAGAATTGGACAAAATAGTTGTGAAAGTGTACACACTTGTGAAATGGTCAGGTTTAAAAGTCATATGATCTGACCAGGCTACCATGATTGTATACTGCAAGCATTTGTGTGAGCCTACACACTTGTCCAGTGTCGGATCAAATGGTCAGTTGAATGTTGGATTGGATGCAGATTGGGTAAGTGTGTTCCTAGTCATTGCAGGTAAAAAGGAGGTTAAGTTTACAATAATTTCTGAATGGAGTTAAGCTCATGTCATTGTCAAGGCACCTCCTGCAGTTGATTTTCTAACCTCTGTTCCTGTAGGTCTACTCCTAACATCTGTTTTAAGACCATTCATTTATTTAAAAGCTTGCACTATCCTGTGCATCTAATTATTATTATTATTATTATTATTATTATTATGTGTGCAGGTTTATATATTAATGAAAGAGGTGCAGGCCCTTATAGGAGAATGATAGGGTGCCTTTTAATGCTGCAGTCTGACAACGAGAAGGAAACCATTATAAGTATAGTAGAAAGAAACCCTTTGGCATAAAAGGTGTTGTGAAACTACAACTCCCAGCATGTTCCAGTAGCATAAGCATAGCTGATACCTGGCACAGCATGAAGGTAATAGTGGTTTCACAATATCTGAAGTGCCGTGGATGGCACATGTCTGCATTAGAGCATATTTGCCTGTGGGTCAGAGTATTGTGGAGTATGATGCAACAATTTGCATCAGGTGAGTAACCTCTCCAGGGTGCGGGGGGTAGGAGGGTTAGGGCCAGGCTGTGGGAGATGGTGGGTTAGGGTCAGGTTGCGGGGAAGGTTAGGATAATGGGAGGGGAGGGTTAGGGTTAGAATTAGAGGAAGTGTTGGGGTACTTTTTTCTCTTACCTTTCGGAGCACCATGGATCGATTGCTATGTCTGATCGAGGCAAATGCTAGCGAGTTCGAAACTTGCTGGGAGGAAACGGTCCTATCGAAATACGGCCGTTGTAAGCGGTGACCCACACCCGTCTGTGCGTGGTCTGTATGTGCACAGCGATTGTATAGATTATACAATCAGGGCATAACCAATGTGTCTCAGTGAAATATGTGCTGGGACACTGAGCTCCTGACACGTGTTGCCTTATGCGCTTACACACTGGAAGAACTGAGGGTGAACAAATGTACATTTTTCATCACTGTAAAGCTGTTGTTGATGTGTCGTGCTGAAGGCTCCTCTCTATAGCACAATACTACCTTGTCTAAGCCCTGTTCAGGTAGACTGAGGCTGCAGGAGCGAGTCAGCTAGGGACAGATACTATTCACAGGCTCATGTAACATTCCTGCACTGGGTCTTTACAGGCTGTATTATTCTAGGCTGTTGCTGTGGCTTGGCTGCATGACAATGACACCTCCACAGGGAGCACACCAGTAGATATGTAATCTCTATTCTGACTGTTAGAGTGTCACTGATTTGGCTTCTTTTGCCCTGGCACAAACGTTGTTTCTCAGAGTCATAAATGTTATAAGGTCATTTATTCATTTTAGCAGACAGGCAGAGGATGGGCTGTGTCCTGAAATAATGGAAAGGGGGGTGTTTCTGATCGTTAGTGTAAAAAGCTTTTGTTACCGTGGCGCATGTATGAGCTCCGCAGTACCAGGACGGAATTCTAGATCCAGGAGATTCAGATCTGTCCTGGCAGGGGATCGGATCTCGGGGCAGGCTAGAAGCAGAAGCTCCCCCGCTCTGTGGTAAGGGGGGAGGGATGGAAATTGTACATTAAGGACATACAATCCACATTTCCACGCTGTCCCTATATTACGTGGGCTTGGTGCGGAAATGTTTAGGAAGGTAGGGAACGGGGGGGGGGG
>WWET01000935.1:325079-342429 GCA_011038615.1 Limnodynastes dumerilii
CGCCGTATTAACTACGGCGGGCATAGCTCTGGATCAGCCTCATTGTTTCACCCAGTCACCTGGATACATCAGAGGGAACATAGAACGACCCTTCCCCATAACATACGAGGCCTCTGTGTGTCATGTGTTTTCTACGACATATGACATTGTATCTTACCTGCATATGGCATTGGACTGCTTACCATTAGACGCTGTATTATGAAATGCCATTTATGTTGTTCCTTGCACTTGCTCCATCGTATGATGGCCATATGTGCGTCACGTGTAGTATGTAGCCTGTGTGTTTGGTTTAGAATCTCTGATGTATTTGTAGTCACACACACTTTTATTACATGTCATCGGGTTTTAGCTCCTGAGTTTATTGCAGATGACATGAAGCTGATGTAGAAATGAAATGACGCTTCTTATGTTTGTGTTTGAATATATAGAGACTGCAGCTCCCAGCCTCAAAACACAGAGAATGGCTCCCACCCGCCATACAAAAGCCAGAATGAGACCGCTGACGTCGCTGTGTTGGGTGAGTGACATTTATAAAGAAAAACTAGGACCAGAGAGTATGTACTGTTATTGGGCCAGATCCAGAGCTAAGCGCTATTTACGTTACATCGTTTAGCGTATTTACAGTAACGTAGTTTCTAGGCACTTCCCTCGCTCGTACTTTGACCGTTTGTCGCTTCCCAAAACCTACCTTAACTTTTCAAAGCTTACACACTGACGGTCGTAATGGATTCCCGTACGTAACGGCCTAACCCGGCCCATACTGTACCATTTAAATGCCTCCCTCCGCCTATAAAACATAACTACGGGTGTATGGTTGACACGCCTCTTCATCCGTAGTTGCGCTGATGGTACGTACGTTCAGAGTTCCGTGGGGTATCATCTGCCGCACACATGCGCAGTAAATACAAATAGGCGATTTTACGTCAGTGGCTAACATAATAACGCTAACGTGCTTAGGTCTGGATCTGCCCCATTATCTTTATTTTATACGGCTCCACCAATTACATAGAACATGCCTGTAGAGAGGATCCAGCCTTCTGTAAAAGTATTCCAATCTCTCGCTATATAAAAGGATTTTGGACCACACATGGGCCCACGTCACACCACTTCCAGCATAAATCTGGATCCAGATGGCAGAACAGGATGCGCTGCTCTCTTATACAAAGTGATGAGGGTGTGCTAAGCGCTCTGTGTTCTACCCAGACTTCCAAGATCTCCTCATTATAAAAGAGCTACATACATAGCGGTGATGGAAGTCTGGATCCGGTCCTGTGTGACTACATATACACACATGGAAATGAATGTAGAGGACCAATAAAAGCAGATGCAGTAAATGGGTTCACGGCCATTGCTTAGGAGAAGACAAGCAGCAGAGACAGGAAGAGCATAGGAGGGTAGAGGACACTGAGCACTTACAATCTACAGGGCAGAGGAAGACACAAAGTGGTGAATCAGTGCCGGAGGCCTTGGTGGTAGATCAGGGGGAGAATTGGTAAGATGCATTGGTGTAGAAACAGCTCCAAAGAGGCTTTTGAAGCTTTGTAATGTATGGGAAAATCTGCTGGGGAAGGAACAGAATATATAATACAGAAAGATAGAAAAATAAACTTCTCCATCAGCAACAACATTCAGAGTTCTGTGCCGATATGTTATCGTACTTCAGTAATGCAATACTCAAATAGTGATAATGGGAAGGATCGGGAATGAGGAATATGATAAGGTAATACATGGTGCCTGGGAACGACTTGACACACAGTAAGAAGCAACCACACAAAAAGGTGCAAATCTAGTGTGAGGGCTGCAAATGATTTGCATTTAGCATGCAGGAAAAATCCTGGTTAATTTGACTTATTGCACACAAATACTGAACAGCTTTGCTTTTAAACTGTAATTCAGAGTTGCGCTAAAGGACATCCCCCTTTATCTGTGTTTCCCAACATTACATCAGCTCCAGAGCGACTGGCCCAGAGGTGCACACCAATCAGACTGCTGTTACATGACTTGTATGTTACACCAGTGCAGGGTAGTTACACTGTGTTGTATACTGTAACTGGAGGGTAGGAATAGTGCGATTGTGTCTCTGGCATTATGAAAGCACTAAGTCAACATCAATGAATGAAAAGAAATGACAAAAAGATGACATTTTTATCAAATCCATTTATACATCTAATACTTTCTACCTACACGATGCTTCGGTAGAGATTTCCTAACTGTTGTATTGCTTTGAATTAGCAAATGCTGGTAGTGTAACCCCCTGGACATACCCTGGTGCTGGTGTCTGTTCAGATCAGGATGGGTGCCCTGGCTTGTGAATGCCCTTACTGTCCATTCATCACATGTCTTCCACTTTCCTCCCATGATATGCCCTTCACAACACAATTGGGTGCAGTTCATAGTGTTTGGGAGACTGTATCAGACGCGATTGACAATTAGCCCCTTGATATTATACTGTGACCCTCCTTATATGTCAGTAGGTAAATTAAGATGACTGATTGGTAATCACAGGGTCGTGGTATGAAATGGACACTTCTTTGATGCGAGTAACGTCTAATGCTCCTGCCAAGCTTTTATTTCCTTCTCTTCATGTTTACAGTGAATGGAGAACATGCCCACACACCTGGCACACACGATGCCACCTCTGCAGGAAGCACCTTACCCAGCGCTGTCACCACTTCCACGCCTTCCCCTGGGTTGACCTCTGAGGGAAATGGAGAGTCCTCTGACACCCGCTCGTTGCTGTCCACCGTGGCCACCCCATCGTTGGACAGCTTGCCTGCTGGGTAAGAGTGAATGGATGTTTGTTAGTGTGTACGTAGGTATGAGGTGTAAGTGGTGGACAATTTGCCAGCGTTATGTGTACAGGAGGCTGCAGTGCAGAGAGAGCTTTGGTGGAGTCTTCAGAGCCATGAATGCCCCATTATATACTGGCCTGAAAGACGTCTTTCTCCTGACAGAGCGTGGCTGTTTGTGTACTTAGGACAATCCCGTCCAGTCACACACACACCTCACTGGAGATGGGGGCTGTCTGTATGTTCCTCCCAACTCTGCACTTGTGTCCATGTTTCATGACCATAGATGATATTAAGCTGCAAACAGCACCAATATTTTCTGAATGACGCATCTTGTCACCATGTTAGGTTAAACCTCCCTTTTTCCTGCACCCACAATTCTTTCCGGGAAAAATGGTTGTAACTAACTTGGAAGACTAAAATCAGGCCTGGCCAACCTGTAACTCTGTGTGTTGTACAAATACGAACCCAAGCGTTCTTTGTAGGTTATCCACTATGCCTCTGTTTATTGATGTAACCTGCATCATCCAATCAGAAACAGGCTTTTATTGTCTAGTGCAATACTAGTTGAACCAAGTGTCTGATTGGTTGCTGGAGGGAATACTGCAAGCAGTGCTATCCTTACTCTTTGTTGTTTTTTTCCCTACTTTTCATTAACTGTGTACACGTTCCTTTTTTAGCTTATTTATTTGCCTTCTATTTTAGCATCCTACAAAAAATATGTTGATGCCGTGTGCACCTGTGTTACTTTTACTACAGCTTCCATCTAAAGATGCTCATACTGACCCTTCCCTTTTGGACCTGATCTAGTAGTGGCGGCATCACTGTGGGATGGATCTTGGCCGTCTGGTCCTGCTGCGTGTGTCTCTCTGTTGGGTCAATGTTTGTTTGCGTGGGAAGGGCATTACCTGCAGTGCTGTCTAATGTACAAAGAAGGGTTAATGAGGGGCTCATGTTCTTGCTTGTTTGTTTGGCTGGTGAGGTCAGAGGCTGGGAGCAGTGTCAGTCACAGGTAATTAGGGTTGGGCTCCCTCACTGGCTCTTTATGTGCCCTGTGTGAGGAGCTCTGTTCTCTGCATCGAACATTTCCGGATCTGAGCTCCTGGAAAACTTCTGCATTAACTGTGAAAACCCCCTTTATGTGAGAGGGCCAAGGGTCCGCTCCTATGTGCCCAACTTGGGATGTGACAACTGCGAATCCAGTTCATGCTCCTTTGCAATAATAAAACAAATAAAGTTATTTTGATTTGATTTTCTCTTATACAATATTATACAGTACTAAGGAACCGTCTTAGGACATCAATAGTCTTTAATCATGTGACATAAAGTCCCAGGAGGTTAACCTTCACATCCATGTATTTGTGTAGTAGCATATTTTAATATGAGGAACATCCTTCTTTGCTTTTATACCTCCTGCCAGTTGTTTTGCTGCAAATATGCAACAGCAGCACAGAGCTATTTTGTATCCATAACCTGCCAATTAGTACTTTTTGCAGCATCCTAATATGTAGACGTCCGACTGACCTATCCTAATTGAAGACAATATGGGGGCTGTCCCCTGGATATATCCCAACCAATCAGAAATAAGCAAACTCTGCCTGTTTGCTTGAATATAAATAGCGTATTTAGTAAAAGCTGCAGGATGGCGCAGCATATTCAATAAAGTTTTCTGTATGTTGCCTTGATGTGTTGGTACATAATAATGTGTTAGTGACATGAATGTCCTTGGCCATAAGTACTGTGACACAGACACAGACGTGTGACATGGGCCAGGCACAAATTGGACAGATAATATGGAACGCACAGATGGAAAGACTAGGTGGAATGGAAATGCAAACCTTGGCTCTTCTGCACCATTTTTAGTGCCTTTTTTTCCCCTTGCAGCCTCTATTTTAGGAAACTGGTATGTGGGCTCCATGTTAAACATTGGAACCCCAGTGGTGTGTGCTGCAGATTGTGGCTGCACTGTCCAGTACATGCCTGCTGTAGGACACACCGTCTCTCTGTCTTGTGCAGTGGTTTCCTCCTGCAGTCAGAGGAGGCTCCTTGGCAGGGTAATGGAAGCACTGTGCCCAGACTTTACAGACACTAGACAGAGATCCTGTACCCACAGAGCAGCAGCAGCTTCTTTGTTTGCAAATATTCAGTAAGTGAATGTGTGTAAGGTTCTTCCCTGCAGATCCTGTGTGCGCTCCACGGGTGATTGTCCACACACTCTTGGCCGCTTACGTTTAACTTTGCCGTAACATACAGTGTGGCTTTATGTACATCCTTGTGCATTAATCAGCAATTAAAGCTTTTGTCTGCACATAAAGACCTTGCAGTCTGTATGGTGAGGCTCAAATGTCGCTGCCAGTTTTGCTGGATGGGAGACAGGCACAGGTATGACGGCATTTCCAGTCATTGCCACAGTCGCTAACTGGGCTGCGCTCACATTCGGTTACAGTCCTGGCATATGTTTGTATGAAGTTGTTTTATTTAGTCAGTGAACCTAACTGCGAGAACAAATATGCCCAAATACGTTACCTAGTCTGGTTCATGAAGAAGGGTTGGTTGGTCTGCGGAGATAAACTGTAAGATATAGATAGAATTTCTGTCCCTACTCTATATACTGTGCGTTTTTGTGGTGTTTGTGTTTATCTGTTTTGTTTGTTTTTTATATGTTGCAGATATTTTCTGTATCATTATTCTAGAGTTGGCTGCTTTTTTTTTGTTTTATGCCCTGAAAAAGTCCACTAAATGTCCTAATACTAGACCTGGCTTCATAGGCTGGGCACACACTGGGGCTTTATCGAAAGATAATCTTTGCAATCACCCAATCATAAAAACGGTTCACCGGATATCTTACCTGTGTGTACTGACCAAAGATTCTCACAGATCTTTTGAAACAGTCTGTGATCATTTGTTTTGGTCATTTGGAGCTCCTAATATGCCAATCAATGATGGAAATATATCCTTTGCTTTTGTAAGGGTGTAACGTGTTTATTAGGAAATCTTTGGACAGTACACACTGGAAAGATATCTGGTGAAATGGTCTTTCTCTGGTGAAACATTCTTCTTAAGACTGCTAATGTGGGTGATGTTAAATGGGGATGCATCTAATTAGAGTACTGAGACAATCTTCAGTATCCATGTGAATACAGATATAAATGAATTTTGTAAACTTGAAATGATACCATTCATACAATTTATTTTACCAATCGGGCAACGGGATAGATCGTGTGTGGTCAAAATTTGGACCTGATAAAAGGAGTCCGAGAGCCCAATTTGTTACAGGAAAGCAGTACAGGCTATCTGTAATCACATGGTTCCATAACATGATAGGCTCTTGTGAAGAACATATAAAGTAAAAGCGTTGTTTCTCTTTTAGGTGGGAGCAGAGAGAGTTGAGCAATGGTCGTGTTTATTTCGTAGACCATAACACCAAGACTACCACGTGGGAGAGACCTCTGCCATCAGGGTGAGACGTGGCACCCTCTTGCCCATATTATTTGATCCTTGTAGGATGTAGGCAGCTAATAAGTTATAGATACAGTGGTCAATGTTTGCAGCATCTAAACACCTTGTTGTTCTCTTTGCAGATGGGAAAAGCGAGTGGATAACCGAGGTCGCTACTACTACGTCGACCACAACACTCGCACGACGACCTGGCAGAGACCTACTGCGGAATACGTCCGCAATTATGAGCAATGGCAGACGCAGAGGAATCAGCTGCAGGGTGCTATGCAACAACTGAGTCAGCGATACCTGTACCAGGTGAGGAGCTTCAGTCTGTTACTTCCAAAGGCAAGGCAGAGATGGCATGGTCTGGGATTACAGCCTGAGTCATGCTTTAGGAAGATTCATTAATATGTGAATTAGTATCAGAGAGGTTAAACACAACTGATTAGTTCCAAAAACAGACTCTTAAGTAAGCTTCCCATCAATTATTCATTGTCCATGCCTCCTCATCGCATGAACAATTCAGACAAGTGAAGAACAGAACGTGTGGCTGAATCTGAATTCTTGTTTACTTGTGATGGACACCACCATTAAGACAAGCCAGTGATGATGTTCTTCTTTGTACATAAGTTCAGATGTGTCCACATAGATATTCCACTTTTTTTTTTAAATTCAGTAAATTTTTATTGAGATTTTCAACAACAAAAAAAGAAAAACATACATTCAAAAACTAAAAAAAACCTAGACAAAACAGCCCTAAGAACCCCATCCACCGGCTCTGCTACTTGATTTAAATACAGAGTTTTGGCTACTAACAATGCTTCAACACTCCACGTTGACCATGGAACTCAGACCTGGAGAGGGGGAGGGGGGCCACAAGTCAATTCTGTTAAAAAGAACAAACCTATACTATCTGACTCAATGTGAGTCTTCTAATGGTTCCCCATATTGTGATTCACACCATCCAGAATTTGGAATATTTATGTAGGGCTTTTCTCTGGGTGTATAAGAATCTCTCATGCCCCACAGTTTCGTTCACTAAGAGTATCCAACATTGTAACGTCGGAGGATCAGAAGCCTCCAGGATCGTGCAATGATGACCTTAGCCAATATGAAGAGGTTGATCACATATTTATATAGAACAGGATTAAATGTTTCTTCCACTGAGGATCCAAATAACACAAGTGAGGGGTCCAACTGAGGCAGTTCCTCCACAGTCTTGCGTATACAATCCCACACACCCTCCCAGTAACACATTACTAACGGACAGGACCATAACATGTGTCAGAAGCCCACCCCCGAGTAGATATTCCACTTTTAAATGCATTCAGATACATGTGAAAAATGCCCAGGAATGGTGCGGCCCCATGTTTGGTGTGGATGCCATGATGCCTTATCTATCAGCGTTTAGGCAAGACCGTGCCTTGGGGTTTGCAATAGGGGCAGTCACCTAGGGCACAAAGCTGAAGGGGAGTGCCAGGAGGTTTAAATATGAAGTTTTATTGGCTACTAATTCTTTTAGAGGGCTGACATTTTTCATTCTTAACCCTGGCGCTAAAGTTTCCCAACCTCAGTTACCGACTAAGTTATAGTGTCAGGTTTTTCTCTGACGTGTGGTTCGCAGGTGTAAACGGGTGTTTGTATGTTTTATATCTAAGGGTTTGCTGTCTTCCAATGAACTTTTGATCACGCCTCACATATACACCAGTCTCACATATACACCAGTCTCACATATACACCAGTCTCACATATACACCAGTCTCACATATACACCAGTCTCACATATACACCAGTCTCACATATACACCAGTCTTTCACTTTGTATTTCCAACAACACATCTGCAGAGTGAGCCAGAAAGCACATATATTGCCCACACCCATGACACCCATGACACTCCTCTCACACGGACAGGTTTTCGTTGACTTCCGCCACCAAAAAGCGCCTTTATCTCTACGTGTGCATTTACGTGCGTATAACACGTACATGCGTATGTCACTAACCATGCCCTCAAATGGTCATTTAAATGCCTCCGTCCACCCACCTTCACGTAACTTTCTCCGTACTGATTTCAACCACGCCCCCCGTACGTATGTGCCTAATGTGCGTAAAATCAACATAAATAGTGTAAATAAAGTTACACTGGGCGTGCGACATGTGTTCCGTACACTGGGCGTGCGACGCGTGTTCCGTACACTGGGCGTGCGACGCGTGTTCCGTACGTGCGACGCGTGTTCCGTACACTGGGCGTGCGACGCGTGTTCCGTACACTGGGCGTGCGACACGCGTGTGACATGGTCTGTACACTGGGCATGCGACACGTGCTCCATACACTGGGCGTGCGACACGTGTTCCATACACTGGGTGTGCGACACGCGTGTGACATGCTCTGTACACTGGGCGTGCGACACGTGCTCCATACATTCTACTATGAAAGTTTCTTTCTTCTGCTGTAGACCATCGTAACAATCCTCTGTTTCATCAGAATAAGAATAGACAAATACACGTTACATATGTTTTCACAACTGTGGGGGAGGCTGATACACTCTCCCCACACTGGAGCCTGTTCCTGATTCCCCAGAGACGTTTGGAGCTGGTCAGAGAGGGGGAGTTATATAAACATTAGCACTCCACACGCCCCCCTGCACCTCCCAGCAATTTCACACCCCCTTTACACACCTCCTCCTTCCCTCTAAGCATCCCCTCACTGCAGGAAAAGAAAGGTGCATTGTAAGCCAGGACCTGGGGAAAGGGGGGAGCAGAGCTGCCTATAAGTTGCTCAATGTTTCTTCACTTTGGGCTACTCTTGCACACCACTCTGCCAAGGGACGGGCTTGATTGGGAGGGGAGGAGGTGAGAGGGGGTCTGTGTGGAAGGGGGGCCAGGAGCTGAGCCCAGAGCCGGGAAGAGCTGGGCGTTTACTGGTGGCTTGTGGGAATGATTTCATTTGAAAGGCCTGCAATATTTTCCCCTCTGAATTGGGAGCAAGTCGGACGTGTGAGTGCTGAGTCCAGCTGAGGACGTCTGCAAAGCACATGGCATCTCCTACTCAGAGCTCTCTTCATCCCACTGCCTCCTGTCACTAGAGGGATCCTGTCTAGCTACCTGTCTTCCTTTCCTCACTCTCTACCTTGCTGTCTCTCTGTTCGCAGTCTCCGTCCGGCGCTCCAGACAATGATCCACTTGGACCTCTACCCAATGGATGGGGTAAGTGAACTCAACTTGGAGATCGAGGTGTTAAATAAAATGCAACTTTTTTTTTTCTGCATTTATTTTAATTATCTGTATTAGTGATCAAGTGTAACACTAAATCAAGTTGCTTTTAAAATATCTATTGAAACTTTATACAATAGATCAATAATAATATGAAAAAAATCTGTCATCAGACTCTCTAAAATGACTCTTTACCTTCCGTGACCAATTTGGCTTTTTGGCCGCTGCCGAATTTGATTTGTAAAGTTACAGGTTAATCCTCTTTCAGTAGATGTTGAGCTTTATTTTTTACATGTGATGCTTTCCTTTTTCCATACCAAGCCAGGGAGAGGGCGTGTTAGGTCCAGAGGGTGTCAGTGGTACCTTCCAGAGACATTTCACACCAGGGTGGAATTTTCCATAGTCGCACCTCTAAAACTTCACCAGAATGTGTGTGTTTTGCAAAGCAAAAATAGAGGTAGTTTAAGCGGCGTCCTATTCATTTCATGTTCTGCAAATGAGTAGAGCCACTGTTCTCAATGCTGCTACCGTCCCTTACAATAGCTGCTATCCACGTGCCGTGGGGTATAGCTAGAAGCAGAGGATTGTGGGAATATCCCTAGCCTCGTACAATGATAAGGATCCCTTTAATCAGAGGCAGTGTGCAGGTTCTGAACAAATAGCTTGGCACGTGCCTTGGTGAGCTGATAAAAGGTAATTGTAGTAGGGCTGTGTCTTGCCAGCAGCTGTGGACCAGTCTAATGGGGATGTTGGAAACTTTGTGGTCTTGTCAGAAACTCTCTTTTTTAAGTAGAGCCATTAGACAGAGCTGCACGAGAAGAAATACTTTTACACAGTGTAATTATTGCCTGCACTTGTTAACATGTTAAAGGGTGGACTGTTTGTTCGTGCACTGAAGTTTGACAGGAAAAACATGTTGTAGCTTTTATTTATTTATATATTCATAATATGGCTGGTAAAGAGTATAAAAACATGGGTCCGGATTCACAGTTACGTATCCGGACCGTGATCTTTAGTTCATTATATATAATTTTCAGGACTCCAACTAAAGATCAGTAACTTTTGACCACTGAGAATAAAATACATAAGTCACATAGGTATATTATGCACTATTGCAGTTTAAACGCTCTTCTATTACATATGCGACTTGTACTGGCCATTGACTAGTATAGATAGCCAAACTGTGTGTGTCTTCAGGTGCACTGCAGTGCCACAGTCCTTATATAGAAGTACATAGGGATTTCTAGAATTTTCCAACAAAGGAAATGGCTGAAGGTGCACAGACATGGTGTAATATATCGTGTGTGGGCTGAATACTACTGAAGCCTCCAATGAAAAGGCTCGGGGAATAGGGAGGATTGACTGGCACAGCGGCAAATGCTGCCCTTCAGCCAGAAGTGATGGCTCCATGTCCAGTGTAACTACCAGCCTGCGTGGAACGATCTGATCACTAATGATAACCTTCTGTTACGTGGGCAAAGATAATGCCATTGCACTTTACAAACGGAAGCCTTCATTCATGCCCATAGGATTTACAGTCTCGCTGTGAAGTTATTTGAGAGCCATTATGTTACATCTTTTATTACACTGAACTCTAAGTTGTTTTTTTGTTATTTATTTAACATTTGTCACTTGTCCCCCTATCTGTAGATGTACTTCTATACTTTACATGGCTGTCCTGTAACTTACCTGTATCACTACACAGTCTACCTATAGTCAGATCCATCAGACATAGGCTTCCAAATGCCTCATATATAATGTATACAAAAACATTGCATGACAGCGTGCAATAGGTTTATACCTTGTATCCATCCTAAATCTGTCCTATGATCAAGTACCAGCCACAAGGAGTCCTTGTTTCTTCATGTCTATCTCCACACTTTATATTTAGAAAAAATATATAGTTCATGAAATGTATTTTATTGCAATCCCACAATAATAGAGCAGAAGTACTCAATCTGTGGAACTTATGGGGGACTATATCTTGGGGCAGAATGGCATACGTAGAAAATGTACATCAAAATCATTGCAAAAACACTGCAACAAAATCTATATCTAAAAGATAGATAAAAATATACTAATTAGTACTTGATATAATGGGTAACTGATTCTCTCCATAATAAAATTAAGAACCACTGTAAGAGAGTGTTATGCATTACTTTTACAGCTAAGTATTTCCCATTTCTCATTACTTGGGCAGTACTGGGCAGCTCATCATGCTTGTAGCAGGTTAGCAATAAGTCAGTGACTTGCGTCTGTGTTACCTGCAGATTTTTCACCTACTAACCGTGAGCGGCCGATATTCCGGCTAAACAATGCCTGATGATCCTGTAGGTCAGCTCTGCGAGCTTCTCCTGCTGTGTATGTACAGGACCTATTTGTCTGATCGCAAGCAACAACGACAAAATTGCATAAATCAAGAAAGACCTATTGATTTTGCCACTCAAATGATCATCTGGTGCCAGATTTGCTAAGCTGCGGGTCTGGAAAAGTGGTTGCCCATAGCAACCAATCAGATTCTAGCTGACATTCTCTAGTATGTAATAGGAAAGTGAGAGCTAGAATCTGATCGGTTGCTATAGGCAACATCTCCACTTTTCCAAACCCACAGCTTAGTACATCAGGCCCTTGGACTGTTTGTTGGATCACAACCAATCAGCCCCAATGTATGGACGGCTATATAGAACAAAAGGCTAGAGTTCTATTGACCCACTGGTGTTACACAATAGCATCAGTGGCTGAAGTAAAATAAATGTAGTGGCACATTTTCTTTTTCAATGTCCTGAAGTCACTGGCCTGGATCCAGACTTAAGTGTGTGCTTGAAATTAAGAGAGGAAAGTTACTCCTGGGCTAAACCATGGTGATTGCAGGGAAGTCATATTTCATCTGTTGCAAACAGTATTAGAGTTGAGAGGTGATGTTTCCTATCCCAAGTCTAAATAACAGTGTGATAGTAAAGCTGGTCAGTATCTGTGTGCAGTAAGCAATTCATAGATATATCCCTGCATGCAAAGAATACAATTAACTTGACTCCCCCTGAAATCAACATGGTTTAGCCCAGGTGTAACCTTCCTCTCTTAATTTCAAGCACGCATTTAAGTCTGGATCCAGCCCTCTCTGTGGACAGACATTAGTTTCTGTGTTGTTATTTGCAGCCCCAGGTCTGGTCTTGTGCCTTTCCAGGCTGAGTATCTTTAGTATTGGAACAAGTTACAACCATTAAATACATGGCATCCAGTGTAACAGTAGAGGGAAGGTGTGAATAATTCTCCAATGGTTGGGGTTTCTCCTTATGTATTAAACCCCAGTGTCCAGTATAGTGTAAGCTTGCAAGCAGGGCCCTCTAACCCACCCAGTCTGTTTGATACTGACCAGGCTTGTTTTATAATGATTGCTAAAAGTGTAACGTTCTTCAATATAAGATGGTGCTTTATAAAGACCTGTGATGGTGGGGACCTTGTAATATGTGGATATTTTTGTAGGAAAATGTAGAACATAACTGGTGTTTTTATAGGGTTATTGATCTTTCTATCATCACGCACAGTGCTAGGGCTGTTCACTCATTTGCGGGAGTGGAATTAGTCATGATGAGACGATCCCAGGTAGAGGTCTGAATGTAGCGCTGAGGAGTTAAGTGCTGGAGGATTTAGGTCTGAGCGGTAAAATCATGTCTGCTTCTGTTTGGCTGTCAGCCAGGTCTGTGCTCTCCCCCTGAGGGCGTCCACACGCACCGCCTGGCCTTAAAGGCTGCTCTGTCTGAGCCGTGACTGAGAATTGTGGACAGGAAACTAATACTGTGCTTTTTCAACAGTAGAGCTGTGTATGTGTAATGGGTTATATATGTATTTACTAGCCAAAGTGTCTCGGATAAAGTTTATGTAGGTGTTATATGAAAAGTCTGTGTCAATTCCCCCCCCCAACCCCACACCACTGCTTCCCTCCTGATTTATAAGCCTTTAATATAAGGCAGTAGTGCTTTGGTAAGAGCTTGGGATTTCAGTTGGGTACACACTGAATTTTCTTTTAACGATTTGTCATCATGGTGTCAGATCCTCACTACGGCGTCTTCCACTCACGGCCGTAATTTGCCAATAGATTTTTTTTCTTTAAGACAGCATATACGCAGTCTACGTCCCGAAGCGATACAAAGATTACATACAATAGTTGCTATGCATGCGCAGTAGCTATCTATCGGCAAATTACGGCCGTGAGTGGAAGACGGCCTTGGTTGAGGATCCGGCCCCATGACTCTGATTGGTCACAATTCTGCACCTGACCTTTATACTGTCCACATTGAAACGACGCGATGCTGATCGTACAGTGCTTAACGTTCTGAAGAAAGAGGCAGATTCATCTTTAAATTTAGGAGCTCCCCAAAAATAAAATCCCATGATGCAATGCGGTTTCCTACAGCATTGCGGGACAGTAAACACTGGTAAGATATCGTAGCGATCTGACCATTATCGTGTGATCTGCACCCTAATCGTCAGAAAACCCTCCAGGGTGCATCCAGCATTATTTAGCAACCTTACACTCAGACCACTGAAGGCTGAACTGATCTGTGTGTGTTTGTACAGTCTGCAGAGAATGACACAACTGTAAACATATCTCTTGGGAGACCAGTGGGGGAGATGTTATGTCTGCTTGGCAGGAGACAATTTATATATAGGCAGGAATAGTGTGTGGTATGGTTGAGGACAGGAAAACAGACCGAATGGTGTATAATTATCCAGAGTAGGAACATCAATCATGTTTGATTCCTATTGGCTGGAAACATTCTGGAGTGCTGGGCAGCAGTTTTAGACTTTGGGTTCCAAATGAATGCAGCTCTAACATTTGCAGGATACACAAAATGTGTATTTTTTCATTAAGTGGTATTATTACCAGTAGTGTATGCATGCATGAGATGCTGGCTCTGTAAGGCTTAATCAAGTTCAGCAAATTTGCTTTTAAACACGGTGGTTACGATTGGTTAATAAATGAACCCAATCAGAGAGATGTTGGTTTGCTGGTCTCGAAGCCTCATTAGAAAGTAATCTCCCTTTTATGTGTTTGAGACTATTGTCCATAACCACTTCATATACCTTGCGCTATCCACTGACTTCACCAGATCATGAACACTGACATTTGTGCTGCTTGTTCACTAAGAAGGTGACCACATCACTCAGATCTGGCTTGTGGGGAAGAGATGTGACTGTCTGTAATATGAAAGTTGAGGTGTAATAGTTTGCTATATATGTTGTATATACAGGCCCGGCGTCTCTCCCTCTCTTAACTAGTTTCCCTCTCATTATTTGTTTCAGAGAAGCGACAAGATAATGGAAGGGTTTATTACGTGAACCACAACACACGTACCACACAGTGGGAAGACCCGAGGACACAGGGGTAAGGAGATGGCAATGTAAATTATACATAGATGAAAGCAGTGTACTGTGCACAGCCCATGTAGAGATAAGAAAAGTGTCCCACAAATGTAGTGAGTGCCTGTAGTTTCATTGGCAATATTCAGCTACCGCGCTTGAACCTCTTAATATGCCGGCTAGTTGTTTTTATGCCAACCAACACAGATCGTTTTTCACTGCCAGATGGGTCTGGCAGTGCCGTATTCTCACTTATTGTTTTGAATTGTTCACCCATGATGGGTGGGATACACACAATGGCTAATGACAGTACATAAATCAAGGTTGTTTTATTGCACCCTGACAGCGATTACAGATAAGAGGGTTACGTGGTGCAGCTGGGCAGCAGCATAATGTCCACATAAGAGCCCTTAAGAGCAAGGTTTAAAAAGTAGGCAGGGTATTGGCTGATGGGAACAGTCTTTATCAATTTAAAGATGTTGGTTTATACAGTCCATTTAGCAAGTGGGCAGACGCTCTTTATAAATGATAAGTGTATAGAGTTGAGATGGAGAATGCTTAGTACTTGGCACTGTCTTTATTAAAAAGACATTCTAATGAATTCAATCAACAAGTGAAATGTAAATATATTGGATTATACAGCACACTCGGTGAATGGGAAGTAAGTGCCAATCTTACAGTGTGTTCAGTACAGCCAGCAAGCAGTTTTCCAGAACTGGAAAGAATTGAACTAATAAAGACAACTCTCTTTAGTTTCTTTAAGGAAAATACCAGGGCAGAGCACACACTGGCAGTGGCATTGCATAGGCAGGTCCATCACGTCAAACACAGTCCGTTGTATTAGAAAAACATGGCTGTAAGCAGTGTCTGCTTCAAAACATTTGATTGGTTGGTGGTAAGAGCCAATGGAAGAGTGTGTTGACATGTATGAAATATGGATATGGAGAGAGGCTGCCGACTAACAAAAATGTGACTTGGGTGATTATACCATGCAAATGATTTGAAAGGGAAGTCAAACTGACCATGAACAAAGCAAGTTACACACTGATTCTGGTTCACATATTATGCAAAAATGAGTTTTTAAAAAAACAGAGTAAAGAAAAGTTATATATAAGAATAACAATTTTAATATTGATTAACTCGCAGAGAGATCAAATTGTTATAGCTTTAAGATAATAATAATAATAGGTGTTGGTTGGCAAAAATAGGAGTTGCAAAGCTATCAAAATACGCAACAAATGGACTCCTTTTCAACTGCAATTGTATAAACAGCCGCCCTTACCATTTTGTAGCGTCATTGATGATGCTAGCCACCCGCCTGGAACAAATTCTTGGGGAGAACACTGCAAATGCAATTAAAAGTATTTCACAACAGCAAATATAGGAAATCTCTGGCACTCCGGGTTTGGAAACATGACGTCTCCCGTCATGTTCCAGTAGCCTAATACCTGGAAAAGCATCATGAGACTTGCACTTTAATCCCATCTGGAGCTAGACTTACTAAAATTCTAAAAAGGTAAAGTGGAGATGTTACCCATAGCCACCAATCAGATTCTAGCTGACATTCTCTATTATGTAGTAGGAAAGTGAGAGCTAGAATCTCATTGGTTGCCATGGGCAACATCTCTATTTTTCCATTTGAGAAGTGTAATAAATCTATCCCCTGAAGAACCACATGTTGACTATACCTGTACTATGGGATAAACACAAGCAACTTAGTTCTGCACTCTTTTACTGAATAAATGTTGATTAATGATGTGAAACTATATTAAGAATAGGTGACAGATTGTGTATAATCTAGGAGTCCATGTGATGTCAGATGTTGCATGTAACGGTGTCTCTTTCCTCCCCAGCATGATACAAGAACCAGCCCTGCCACCAGGATGGGAAATGAAATATACCAGCGAGGGGATCCGCTACTTTGTAGATCATAATAATCGCACCACAACTTTTAAGGACCCGAGGCCTGGCTTTGACTCGGGGTATGTGTGGGGAGAGGTCAGGGACAGCTGATACACACACGAGAATCACACACAGGTCTTACATGTGCAGCTCAGTTGTTACTGATGGGTTGCTTATAGCTAAAGTAGTAGCATATATAATGATAATCTGTATTTTTTATGTAAAACTATTGCCCTCTCTCTTCACAGGGTTAAACCAGGAGGCTCACCGGGAGCATATGATAGAAGTCGAAGCTTTCGCTGGAAATACCATCAGTTCCGCTTCCTATGCCATGTGAGTGACTGATAACCCCACATGTGTAACGCCCATGCAAATCACACCCCGTGCATGAATAGTCCTATCCCACCTGAATGTCACCCATATTCTATAATTTCAAATCACACCAGTGAAGAAGCCATTGATAAATATCACTGTGTCATATGTGCAGTACTGGTGCCATGTTTAATGTCTCTGGGCCGTATGCAGACTATCGGATGTATAGTATACGTCCGGTGTTTAGCGTTTTTTCCTACTGCGCATGCGTACTACATTTTTTTATGTTATCTACGTATCTTTTCCTTACGTAGATTGCGTAAATGCGGTCTGA
>WWET01000935.1:342563-353317 GCA_011038615.1 Limnodynastes dumerilii
AAAGACCGCATTTACGCAATCTACGTAAGGAAAAGATACGTAGATAACGTAAAAAAATTACTACACATGCGCAGTAGGAAAACACTCTAAACACCGGACGTATGCTATACATCCGATACTCTGCATATGACCCTCTCTCTATGTATATAAAATCCTACTTATTTTCTTTTTCCTGACAGTCAAATACACTCCCGAGTCACGTAAAGATCAGCGTTTCACGGCAGACGTTGTTTGAGGATTCATTTCAGCAGGTAACGAGACGCAGCATAATATTGTAACGCCATTTCTTAATCTACATCACACACCTTGTATACTTCCATTCTGCTTATTATACTGACAAAAGAACGAAAGGGGAAGTGAACAGGGATTGCTGGATAAACTAAAGCTAGGGCGAAAACATGCAGTGTGCTAATGTGTTCTCTGTGACCCCCATTGCATTGTATAGTCATTTATTACACATATCCTGAGTATCAATATAGTTATTAATATTGTGACTTTACTAAAGACCCAGACAGATAATGTTTCCCTGTGTAATTGGGAGATAATGAAAGTTTGCCCCCAACCAATAGGGAATGCACTATGGAGAATAGTCTCTCTGATGTCTGTAGTATACGCAGCCTGTTAATGTTTGTGACCATTTGTTACAAGGGAACTGATTGAATTTTGTGTCCCCCTCAGATCATGAACATGAAACCGTATGACCTCCGCCGGCGTCTCTACATTATAATGCGCGGTGAGGAAGGTCTAGACTATGGAGGCATTGCCAGGTGAGCAGGTTATGTAGTATCCGCTAGTGTTCAGAGACTTATGTATTTTAAACCGGATTCTCACTTTAGGTTCTTAATTTTACGCACCCAATAGCATTCCAACTGCCCTGACGCCCTCAGTTTTCAGCTTCTTATCCGACTTACGAATGCCGTAGGGCTCCATTATCTTTAGGTTCGTAGTTCTGTGCGTATGTCGGCTATTTAGGAATGTTGTTGCATAACTGCGCCCAGATTTCTCCATTTAAAGGGCTTCCTCCACCCACTCTTCTTATCTTTGTTCTTAATTTGTCCCGGCACGCCCCTTCATTCTTAAGTCTACAAACCGAGATGAACTAGGCTCATAATGGTGATTCAGAGCCGCCCCGTTCTTAAGCCCAACGTAGGTTGTGTTCAGTAGGTCTCTATGCCCACGCAGTTTATTATTATTCTTAACATTACACACCTAAAAAAGCTGCAGATTCTTAATTGTGAATCAGGTTCTTTGTAACCATCCGTTCTCATTGTGCTTTCCCCAGGATGGTCAGTAGATGATACAAGTATATAACTATAGGGTGTAGAATCTATATCACTGTATGGTGTATACAAGTAGTGGAAGACACCATCTGTACTGAAGGCATAGAGCATGTGCATCTTGCTTTGTTACTGTATTATGTTGTGTGTGTTTGTTACATTTACCTTTGTTGTGTACCAGCTATTTTGTCTGTATGTTCAGATTAGTTTATCCTAAGGATCTTTGTTTTTCTTTCCACCTTTTTACCTCTCCAGTCGTTCAGCTCTTCATGTTCTTAGACCTTTGTCTCTTTGTTGGTGTCCGACTTGAGGTCTGTGTAGTTCACTCGCCATCATGGTTTTGGGTCTCCTGCACTGCCTCAGTTCTTGCATCCTCGTGGTCCTTTGGCTTCTGGGTTTGTCTCTGTGTCCTCCCAGTGGTTTTACCCTATGGTAGGTTACGTCAGGCTGTTCTACCACAGGGTAGAACCACGGACAGGATACGGGGGGCTCTCGACATGGAGTCAAGCCGCTGTGAACCAACAGCCTATCAAAAGCTAAATATTCTGCATTCTCTGTGCTACTGCTCCGAGCTTCCTCAGTGTAACTCATTCAGTGGTTAGTGATTGTGGGAATGAAAGTTTACGATTGCTGTATTTATTTAACCATGTTTTTCTTGTCTCCCTCTTCTCTACCTTTTCCTCTTCACGTTTGTCCTCCCTGCTGTCTCCCCTTTTTGCTGCCCTCTCCTCTCTATTCATCTCTCTGCAGGGAATGGTTTTTTCTACTGTCTCATGAGGTGCTGAATCCAATGTATTGTCTGTTTGAATACGCTGGAAAAAACAACTATTGCCTACAGATTAACCCAGCCTCATCCATAAACCCAGACCATCTCACTTACTTCCGGTTCATTGGACGCTTTATTGCAATGGTAAGTAGGAGATCTTGCCAGGAATATGGGGTGTCCTTATATGCCCCATAACTCAATGGAGATCAAGCTCTTCCATCACAGTTAGGGAATGGTTTTGCTAAATAGACCACTGTAGGACTATAAAGAACATCATATCTTTGGCATCAGACAAACATTTGGAATTCGACCTGGCTCCCATGTGTGATATTTAAAGACACCTCAGAGTACAGTACACAACAAAATATAAACCCCCACCCCCCACCACCAGGGAGTAAATATCCATGTGTCCCCCCCCCACATACACACACACACACACCTTCTTCTTTCCTTATGATGTCAATGTCGTTGTCAGACTAATACAGTTGATTACATAATATTTTAGTTCAGACTGTTAATAAGAAAACTATGACTAGGAAAGAGTTCATTGTACCTAATGATTGTACCCCCTCTTAAAGGGTTCTCTTTTGTTGTAGTGTCACATTTACTTATGTTAAATAAAGATAAAAAAAAAACTAAGGTAAACAAATATGTCATTCTGTCCTCTTCAGGCTTTGTACCATGGAAAGTTCATAGACACTGGATTCACTCTGCCGTTCTACAAGAGGATGTTAAACAAGAAACCAACGCTGCGAGACCTGGAATCCATTGATCCTGAATTTTACAATTCCATAATGTGGATTAAGTGAGTACAGGGTAGTGGGATTTTACCTCAGGTCAGGTTCATGTGTACTCTTTGCATGTAGATAACCATCTTGTGAGTTAGACTAAGATTCCTGAATATGCATACAGTATACCCTGTGTTTACATAATTAAAGTTGTAAGTGGCGTCTCCTAGCTCAACTCTAAATTACAGCTTCAGATTAAAGCTGGTCGGTATGTTTTGTGCAATCAGCAAATTCAAAGTCTTTTCCCTGCAGGCAATAATGAACAGTGCAGCATGGTTTGTCCAGGTGTACCTGTTTATCTGTGACTCAAGCTCCTAATCAGCCCCCTAGTGTTCATTGTGTATACCTACACCTGTTCTTTTAGTACCCCATTAATTTACTTCTTTGTATTAGGTTCACTGTCAGCACATTATAACTCACTAAATGTTCCACCTGACACCCTCTTCTTATCCGTTTACCTGTCTAGTTTGTAATTTCCTATGAAGTGGGAAATGTCCCTTTTCACCTTATGTTTCTTCTCTCCCCTGCAGAGAAAATAACCTGGAGGAGTGTGAGCTGGAACTTTACTTTGTGCAGGATATGGATATTCTGGGGGAGGTGACTTCTCATAAGCTGAAAGAAGGCGGTGAAAACATCCGGGTCACCGAGGAGAACAAGGAGGAGTTTATCACGTATGTACACCGGAAAGGGACAAACTATAATATTATTGGCTTGGAACTTGAGATCCGATTCCTATGTTTTCAAATCCCTGAGCAACGGATGTGGAACAGACTTGTGATACTCAGAACCTACCTGAACTTTTCTTTTTACTCTTGTGATGTTGTAGATGTTGGGATTGGTGCACAGAGAGACGCGTTTCGCCTGTGCTGTACATTGTTATATTATGTCCTGCCCTCTTGTGTGTGTGCAATGCAAAACAGCTATGCCCCTTTATCAGGTGCACATTCACCACTGGATCAGCAGTGTCTCATATGCATTCCTCTCTCAGGCTTCTTACAGATTGGCGATTCACTCGTGGCGTGGAAGAACAGACCAATGCTTTCCTGGACGGCTTCAATGAAGTTGCCCCCTTGGAGTGGCTGCGATACTTTGATGAAAAGGAGCTGGAGGTCAGTTTCTAACTCCTGCGTGTCCATAACAATGAACCATCACATAAACTGCACCCATTGCGGATATGATGACTGTGCTGGCTCTGAGCGTGTGTATTATATTTCAGCTGATGCTCTGCGGGATGCAAGAGATGGATCTGAATGACTGGCAGAAAAACACAATCTATCGGCATTATACCAAGAACAGCAAACAAGTCCAGTGGTTCTGGCAGGTGGGTGCATAGAGACACGTAGACTTTACATGCTAAAACTGCCCCTAAGTGCCTAAACTGGGCTCACGTAGAGATTCGCTTTGCCCAAAATGTGAGGGGCAAGGAACGGATTTCTGGCACTTGGTGTGGACATGTCCTAATTATCAAAAAATTCTATGATGAAATCTGGAAGGCTACCTGCTCTACCTTCCCGCTACCACCATCTCTAAACCCCAAAACATTTTGTTTAGAATCAATTTGATAGAGGAACCTTCTACTGCCCTGTATCGGTACATAAGCATATTATTCTCTCTTGCTCTTGCATTAGTGGCTAGGGAGTGGATGACCCCTGAGTCCCCAAATTTCAATAACTGAGTTGGACTAGTTAATACCACTGTAAATCATGAGAGGTTTGTTCACACCAAGCGAGGATCTCTGGACCGTTTTCAAAAAATTTGGACCCTCTGGTTGGAGTCACCCCTGGTTCATCTGCAATCAGAGGATCCTGTTATCTAACTCTAGGCATTTCTCATATGTTGGATGAGGCTTAGAAATGACTTTCCTCTCATCTCTGCTAAAAAATAGAAGAATTTCTGAGATTTAATGGTCTAACATTCTTGTCTGTAATGTTCCATTTTTTTTCTAAAATGTTTGACTGCGCTGTCATTTATCAGACACACTGTAATGGCATATTAAGTTCTATTGCCCTATGTCATTTAAACTGTTAAGATTGGGTTTTATGGAACCTTAATTAGAAGGGACTTAATGGGTTAGAGGTGATTTTGGGCTGTTGTGGGTTTATTTTTGGTTTGTATGTTTGTTCTTATGGCTGTATGTCTTTTCTGAAAAACCAATAAAGATACGTAATAAAATAAAAAAAACTGCCCCCAAGTAAAGTGATAGGAGGCTATTAGTACATGCTATTTCTTTTGTACGCTAACTCCTGAACAATCAAAGAACAGTGAGCCACTTGTACCATCTCACTTAAGGCTCCACGCACACAGCTTCATATGAGAACTTAACATTTCTATCTAACGTGGTTGTTTGTGGTAAGAGTTCTTTGCAATCGAATATTGTACTATATTGTTGCTCATCCACAGGTGGTAAAAGAGATGGACAATGAGAAACGGATCCGGTTGCTGCAGTTCGTGACTGGGACATGCCGCCTTCCTGTGGGGGGATTCTCAGAGCTGATTGGTGAGAGTTCACACATGTCCAGCTCGATAAACCAGGCCTAATCTCTACTCTCTAGTTATTAATGTAAGATAGATGGCTGGCGCTACATGACATGCTCTGCGATCCCGACACCTGTAGCGCCAGTATCTTGCATTACTCACCTGTCCCGCTGTTCTCCGGTGACCTCTGCAGCAGGAGTCTGCACATGTGCAGAGGGTTGCTGCTACAGCGGTCACCAGGGACAGGTAAGTACAGTAAGCTGTCTATGGAATCACTATTCTGAGATGAGGAACCTGAAGACAGGTAAGTGGAGATTATTGCTGGTTTGCCTCATATTCTGCCCCCATAGCAATCATTGGGGCATAGCTACAGCTACAGCTCTAGTAATCGAGTATTTCATGGTCATAGCATCTGTAGTAAATTTATGGAACTGAGCATTCAAAGAAAACAAAAGTTTTCTTTCTCTTTTTCTTTTTTTTATTTAAATCACCCCTTTTTATCTTGCAGGCAGCAACGGGCATCAGAAGTTCTGCATTGATAAGGTCGGGAAAGACACATGGCTGCCACGTAGTCACACATGGTAAGTTATGCTTCAGCACTAAAAGCACCTGAGTACAACACTGACATTTGAGTTACAGTTCTCCAGTAATAGGAGGTGCATATAGCAGATGAATCATTTTGATTGGCTACAGGGTTTTTTTTTCTTTTTACTGACCAGAACTGGTCTGTTCACGGGTCCCTGCAGTAAAGCTGCATTTCCATAAATAAAGACTGTCTCTATTGGAATACTATATTCCGGGACCATACCAAATAAAATAAAAATAATGATTAATTATAAGGGCAGATATGAGCCACTTTACAGTCAGGTCAGTTTATTTATTTTGAACCAAACTGACCCTAGATTCTATTTGACTCCATTTTGTGTAAGATTTACAATATCCTTTTATGCTTTGTTCGTCCTGTTGGGTTATCCTCAACACCTATTCCACTTATCAGCAACCTTGCGGTGAAGTTATTTTTCTGCACATTTCCTCTGATCTTACCACCCCTCCTGTACGTGATTATACCCACTGATATTTGTGAAATCTGCCATCATACCCCTCCCTTCTGCCTTCTCTGCACCACGCTATACATGTTTAGTTCCTCCTGGTGTGTCTTGTTGCACAGGCCATGCACCATTTTAGTTTGTATGTCTTTAATGTATTTATGTCTTTCTGGAAATATGGCCTCCAGAACTGAACACAGTATTCCAGGTGCAGCTATACCAATGACTTATAATGGGGCATCACTACTTCTCTCACTGCTACTAATTCCTCTCCCTATGCAACCAAGCAACTGTTTAATTGCCCAATGCCCATAGACTTTGGTCTGAGGAAGGGACTGTCTAGTGTGGCATTGCGGACTGTAAAAACATGTCATCTCTGTTAAATAAATAAAATATATTTGTTATTATTATTAACACAAATTTATATAATGCCACAAATTGTCTACAGCAATTTACAGGGAACATTAGACATTCACATCAGTCCCTGTCTCTTACGGCGTTATATACGAAGGACACACACACACACACACCAATTTAGTTAGCAGCCAATTAACCTACCAGCATGTTTTTGGTATTTATATTATATTAAACTCCCATATCTACTTGACATATATAACATAATCCCTTTATATTTGTAGCTATAGTATATGAAACCACGGCTGCAGGATTTTTACATAAAGCAGCTCTATTCCCTTGTTTAATTTCCATGTCTTCTCAGCTTTAACAGATTGGATCTTCCACCTTATAAGAGCTACGAGCAGCTCAAGGAGAAGTTGTATTTTGCCATTGAGGAAACAGAAGGCTTTGGTCAAGAATAACACCAGGATTGGATGAGAGGAGACAACAAATCATAATTTAGCCCTAGGTTCCAAAATGTCATTTATCCAGACACAATCTGGATTCTGTAAGAAAGGCATCCAGTCCTTGGAGGTTTTGTGCAATGGACACATCTGAGAGGGGGGTCCGTCGCCATGGGCCTGATCCGGAGCTGAACGTTGGCCTGATAGAGTAGGGTATCTCTGCGTTCCTTCCCACTGCGCATACTCTGAGGTGTAGCTCATAATATTACGTGCAGTCCAGACCCGAGAGCAAGTCGCTGCACAGACGCTTGCTCTTTGCAGGGTGTATCATGGACAGGAAAGGGTGGAGGCATATAGCCAATGTACAGTAAGAACGTGCCCAAGCAAGAGCACCCCACCCACATCTGTATATAAGCACATTTGCACCAGCACCAGATCATGTCTAAGCCCAGGGCCGGACACTTCACAACCTATTTTGGACCCGTGCGTTAGAACTTATTAATTAGTACATGATACTAAAATTATGAAATCCTTTCTGCGGCCAGAATTACTAAGGAAAAGTGGAGGTGTTGCCCATAGCAACCAATCTAGCTGACATTTTCTAGTATGTAATAGGAAAGTGAGAGCTAGAATCTGATTGGTTGCTATGGGCAACATCTCCACTTTTACTTTCCCGCAGTTTAGTAAATCTGGACCCTGGAGTACTGTGCATGTGTCAGATATTCTATATATCCAGTAAAACAAAAATGTCCGTTTATTTTTTTTTCTTATTAAATCACATTTTGTATTGTTTTGGGACATTCACGCTGGTCCATAAGCATCCACCACTGTTTATAAGCTGCATTTACAGTATAGGGTCTTGTAGCTGCATCAGGTGTGGCTGGTTAATGTCTGCAAGCTACCTGCCATACTTGCATAGGCATCCAGAGGTACGGTTGCGTATGCCTTTGGACTGCATGCAGTCCGCTCGGGATTTGTGTCCGCGTGTCCTGCGTGACGATTTGCGTACAACTCTGGATCAGGCCCAGTGAGTCACCGTGATCTCGATGCTTTTGATAAATTAGGAAGGCAGCGTTCGTGCAGCTTATCATTTTACTGAGACCGTACCGAGGTCATGTGACTTGATCGATGGAACACCGGTTCAGCTCACCAAACATGCATTTAGGTGACAGGTTCACTTGAAGAAAACACCTAGACTATGAAAGGCTGGGGCTGATAAAGAGTCTGATTATTGTAACTTGGGTTTTATTTCATGCTTTTTCTATTTTACCCCCAGCTTGTTTTTACACTGAGAACTTGTTTGTAAAAAAAAAAAATATATATATATTATTTTTGTAAATGTAGCAAACTTTTCTCAAGCATTTCACCACCTTTCCCCGTTTTTATTTAGGCCAGAGCTGCTTGGATAAGAAGGTGGAAATATCAGTCATTTTTCATTCACATACTCCTGTCAAAATCCATACAAAATAATATCCTTGTGTTTCCTGGTGAACTGTAATAAGTTATTACACACTGAATTAGAACTGTGCTATATTCCATCCCCAACCCTCACAGTGCATTCATGTTACGAGAGCTTGTAAAATTCATATGTAGCTTTTGAGAACGCATTATCCTTATATTCTAAAAACACGTCATCTAATCCCGAAGAAGCATATGTAAAATACTTAGCAGAAAAAGCACATGAGCAGTGTGTGTATGTAACAACTGTAACTGAGATGGTTGCAGTATTTTTATCATTCAATTTTAACGAAGCATAACCATAAGACTAAACACCTGCTTTACCCTCATTTTACAGAATTGGAATACATCTTTATCTCTAACACAAAGGGTTAGATGTACTTAACTGGAAAAGTAAAAGTAGAGATGTTGCCCATAGCAACCAATGAGATTCTAGCTCTCATTTTACTATTACATACTAGAGAATGTCAACTAGAATCTGATTGCTTGCTATGGGAAACATCTCCACTTTTACTTTTCCGCAGTTTAGTAAATCTAGCCCAAAATGTTTTTACTATAATTTGACTGTAATTAGGACTGATCTATTTATTGTTGGGTAATCACCGTTTACTAAGAAGTATCAACTAAATATAAAAAATAAATAAAATATATTATCATCATAATCGTGAAAATATTAAACACCTCTGAACAAGTAATCTGTCCGTTACCTCTCAACCTGTATTCACAAATAATGAGGGTTATTTTTGTGATTAGGAGACATTACTATAGAATATGATTAAATCACTGACAAATGCAGGTTTTTTTTTATAGCTATTCAGAACTTGGAGTAGTAGATTTCATATAATAATAATGACCTTAGGCAGGATGCAGACTTAAGAAGAAGCTTGAAATTAAGGACCTAATTCACACTTAAGAATCTTCTTAAAATAAGAACTTAAAGTTACTCCTGGGCAAAACCATGTTGTTTTCGGGGGGAGTCAAGTAAATTGTATTCTTTGCATGCAGGGATATATCTTTGAATTGCTTACTGAAAACAGATACTGATCAGCTTTACTATCACACTGTTATTTAGACTTGGGATAGGAAATGTCACCTCTCAACTCTAATACTGTTTGCAACAGATTAAATATGACTCCCCTGCAATCAACATGGTTTAGCCCGGGAGTAACTTCTCTCTCCTCTCTTAACATCAAGCTTTTTCTTAAGTCTGGATCCAGCCCCTTGTGTTTAAATTGACAAATCATTATCCATTGTGATTAGTGTGGACAGTTGCAACTCTGTAAACTTAAGCTGAACTACAATCACCAGAATTATTTCCGTCTATTCATGATCTTGTCGTGTCAATGAAATGAAGATTCTTATCCTGTTATTTATGATGATCAGTTAGCACCTTGGAATGACATGGAAAATGGAACGTACAGATCTTGCTATATTATTACTTTTTGTATGTTTTTTTTGTTTGTTTTTTAAATCTATACTTTAAGTTCAAAAACAGATATTGTATATAGAGTGTATATAATAAATGACTGGCTTACATATATCTATAACATGGTAATTTGCAAGCGCTTTATGCCAATTACCAGCGATTGTATAGGACTGATTTGCATCTATGATGCTCAATTTCATATGCAATAAAGCCACAAGTTTGTTTACATTGAAGTGTTCTGTTTATGATGTAACGCTCTGTTGTAAGGTGTGTGTCTGGTGGTATAGATCCGGGTTCACAGTTACGTAGTTTACGTCTTACGTACGTTGTGTTAAGAATTGAGCTAAAGACCGTGCTTACGCAATCTACGTATAGAAATGGTACGTAGATAGAGTAAATAAGCTGTTACGCATGCGTAGTAGCTCAATTCTTAAAACAACGTACATAAGAAGAAAACTACATAACAGTGAATCCGGACCATAGTGACTAGACAAGTGCGGGAGATGTCAAATGAATAAATCATATCCATAGATTGACTAATGTTGGTCATACACACTGCGATATTCCTATACACACAGTAGCAATCCATGAAGAAAATAACTGAACATGGGGGTTAAGGTAGAGAGACTGTAAGAAGGAAGTCAATAAACCACAAATATATATCTATAATAAAATAGGCCATTCCCACACGAGTCGTACTGCCATTGAACCCTTCCCC
>WWET01000935.1:358935-373935 GCA_011038615.1 Limnodynastes dumerilii
TGTAAATGGCTGGTGGCTTATCATATACTTACAAATGTATGTAACAAGTCTCTCTGAATTTTATTTTAAAGATAGAATGTAGAATGTCATGGTTAATTACTGGTTAATGCAAGAGTGGTTTTCCCATACCTTTCTAACACCTCATACCTCTGCCTCCAACATTTTTTAAGAGAAAATAGGTACACCTGGGGGGCGTGTCTGTGAAGGGGGTGTGGCTTTAATCTGCTCTCATTTGCATGTATGATAAGGTGTAAAATCTGATATGAGCTAAGAATTCATATGAGAGGGTCTTGTTACTATAGCAGAGTTGTAGGACTCTGCAGATATATTATTATTATTATTATTATTATTATTAATAATAATAATGTTTATTTATAAGGCACCACACAGTATCCGCAGCACTTTACAGAGGCAATAGCAAAGACAATAGTTACATATACAATTCAATACAATAATTAATAGAGGATAAAAACACATGAATTAGGAATACAATACATGTATTAAGCAAAATTAAAATGCAGTACAAAAAAAGCAGAACAATTAATTTATAAATTGCTTGTGTGTTTGCTGAGAAGCATGTCTGGGATAGCAGCTGACAGGGGGCGCTGTTCTAGAGTATGTATTTTGGAGACCTCTGTGGTGAGTTTTGCTCTCAATTTAAAAATACAGTTTTAGAGTTAGGACCAAAACAGAGAAGCTAATCATATATTTGCAAATGTATGTAAAAAATACAAAATAATGGTGGCACTCAGTGTCTTTTTACTCATTGTGAAAATCTCTAAGTCAAAGAATGTTGCAAAAAAAGTACCAACGTTTCAGTATTTAATATACTTTTATCAGACAATAGAAAGAAACAACAAACCAACAAATTAGCACTAGGATAAACCACTTCTTAAAGGGATATATAGCCACACTAGACGCTGCTAGGTAAAGGGTTGGTAAGGCTCTATTATTTAGGGTTTATGACAAAATTAAAGAGTGTCTGATGAAAGTATATTAAATACTGAAACGTCAGTACATTTCTTACAGCCTGATTCTATTAGGTTCCCGCACAGCAATAGACAGGAAAGAGTTCACAGTGCGCTTTTTCCCGTCTATTACGGTAGCACAAAACAAAAATTTGCACAACCAGCCTCACACAGCAAATAACATGGGTGCGAGGCTAATTGAATCGGGCCCTTAATGTCACTCGGGCCCTGAGTGTCGCCATTATTTTGTTAATTTTTTGAGCTGGAACGGATCAATGTGCACCAGAGTCTGTTTTGCCAGATAGTTTGGATTGCCATTTAACTAAGTTACACTCTCCGTAAAGAAAATCTGATATCCGAAAAAGGGACATCCAAAAGTTCCTTTTCGAATGTCCCTTTTTCGAAAACTTACCCATTCAGACTATTATTAATGAATGGGTGAGTATGCCGTTCACCCATTCACTTTTACAATTTGCGATATCCCTCCGGCGCTGCTATCGCTGGACCTGGAACAGGTGAGTTAACTATCTGTGCAGGGGAGGGAAGGTTAGGGTCAGGCTGCAGGGGAGGGAGGGTTAGGGTCAGGCTGCGGGAGATGGTGGGTTAGGGTCAGGCTGTAAGGAAGGGAGGATTAGGGTCAGGCTCCCAGGAAGAGAGGGTTAGGGTTAGAATTAGGAAAAGGCCGGAGCCCCACACACACATATATATAATGGATAAAATGTTCAATTAAGAAAAGAAAGTTCCTTAAGTTTAACCTTTATTAATAAGCTCTCACATGAGGGCCCCCACATCTATAACACAGCGCTGTCTCATGTTGTGGACTGTATTGAACAACAATCAAGAAAGTAAAGTTGTTGTTTTTCTCCATTAAACATTACAACCTGTACTGCACAAACAACTGGACGGCCTAAAGCCAAAACGTGTGGGTTGTGGCGGACTTCTATGAACGTTCCATAGACAAAGGCAAAACATGACACAATGAAACAAAATAAATACTTTGACCTAAATATAGAAACTCCAGGAAAAACACCTAACCACAAACACAAGAGGAAAAGGACATTTTATTTTCAGCTCCTGTCAGCAGAGTTGGAACATCCCTCCCTGTGTCTTGGCACCTATCAGGATGTAAGTCACATAATGTGCTCAGATGTTAATGAGCCATTTTGTCCATTACCAAACCCATAGCAGAGACCAGTATAATGAGGTGAGAGTTTCCTGCCTTCTGTGCTTTCAGGCCTGGAACACAGAGGAATTACAGCCCTGCAAACAGTTATACAGCAGCTTCTGAGAATTGTAATGTGTCGTTTCCATGATATTTGTCTTACAAAGAGCAGACCTGTCAGCTGAACCCCAATGATGTACACGGCTGCCCCAATCATTAAGGACTGTGTTCACAGTTAAGACACACACTCATTTTTGTTGTTCTTAACTGACTTAAGAAGGCCAAATGCAGCCTTATCTTCCTGTGTGTATGTCTCTTCGTAAGTCGCTAAAGTATGCACGTACTTAGCAAACTGCACCCTGTCTGCCTCATTTAAATGCCTCCCCCACCCACCTTTCTTAACTTCCTTCTTAACTTGGCCTGGCCAAGCCCCTTCTTACTTATCTCATTGCAAGCGGCTTTGTAAATTGCTCTTTATGGATCTCTGTTCTTAAATCCTACGTAGATTGTGTAAATAGGGGTACTACGCATGCGCAGTTTATCCATTCTTAAAAAAGTCGCACAGAAATAGCAGTAGCTTTTAACTGTGTATCAGGTCCTTAACAGTCTGGACCATTTAGAGCAGGCCTGGCCAACCTGTGGCTCTCCAGGTGTTGTGAAACTACAACTCCCAGCATGCTTTGTCAAAGGTATCAGTTATGTCCGTAGAGTAAAAGCATGCTGGGAGTTGTAGTTTCACAACACTTGGAGAGCCACGGCTTGGCCAGGTCTGACATAGAGACCAGTCTGTTACAGGCAAATAAATGCAAAGAAAAGTGCTATATAATAGGCTGGCATTACATAAACACCTGTTAAACAATTATACAGCTATAGATGCTGATCTTACACCTTTTTTTTTTTAGGTGTAAGCACTTACTAAGTTCAAGCACTTACTTTAGTCTGGATCCAGACTAAAGTAAGTGCTTGAACTTAGTTACTCCTAGGCTAAACCATGCTGATTGCAGGGGAGTCATATTTCATCTGTTGCAAACAGTATTAGAGTTGAGAGGTGATGTTTCATATCCCAAGTCTAAATAACAGTGTGATAGTAAAGCTGGTCAGTATCTGTGTGCAGTAAGAAATTCAAAGATATATCCCTGCGTGCAAAGAATACAATTCACGCCCCTTGAAATAAACATGGTTTCACCCAGGAGTAACTCATTTCAAGCATTTACTTAAGTATGGATCCATCCCATTCACCCTAGAATACAGCGGCAGTGGAGATCCAAAGCCTTGCTCCACCCTCACACCCTGCATGTGTGACATCCACATCACACCTCATCCCTCCCCGCCATCAGAAACTATTCTATTATGGAAGCCTGAATATGTAGGTTCCAGGTCCGTAATGAATGTGTAAATGCATATTTGCAAAATGCTGTTGTTTTCCGCTCTTTGGATCTAGTACAATATTGCTAGAACACTGTACAATTACAGCGGTTAAAGCAGACATCGACATCATGCCAGAGGATATTAAATTACATCTCCCAGCATGCTCTGATGGCATAACTCAGTGTTGGCTAACCTGTGGCACTCCAGGTGTTGTGAAACTACAAGTCCCAGCAGGCCTTGACTGCAAAAGCATAGTGGATACCTGACAAAGTATGCTGGGAATTGTAGTTTCACAACATCTGGAGTGCCACAGGTTAGCATAGCGATACCTGTCACAGCAGGGTTTTGTCAGGGCCGCTTGTCTGGGTATTTTTCAGAGGATGGATTTAATCATGATCAAATCATTTAGCAGGCTCTGTTTCGTGTTTCAAAATCATTGTTTTGATATACACAAATAGGTTTGTGCCCAAACAGAATGCAATAAGCAAACATACATCAGAATGTAGTGCGTCCTTAGATGTAACCTGTAATACTGGTGGCAGAAATGCTTCATGATTCCTGAATTCTGAGCACATCATCTGTTTCTCATCATCACTACAAATACTACAATATTAATACTACATATACTTAAATATGGAATGACATGGCTAAAATAACTGAGACAACATGGAAAACATGGATCCAGCTGCCTCTAGTGTGACCCCCAGTGGTCAAGGAATAAATAGCACTAATTTGACTTACAAATATGTTCTACTGGCTGGATATCATTTCACGATAAGGTGTAACAAGCAGATGTGAACATGACTGGCTCAGGCTCCATAGTAAGGAGTGCACTCTAGCTCTCCAATGTTAAAATAAACACAAATCTGTCATATTAGGGATCATTGTTGTATCACAAGTAGGTCTTGGCCATACCGTTCCGTGTTAGCTTAACCTCAGGCCACTCTCACCTGTACTCAGCCAACTTAACATCTCTGATCAGAACCTCACAAAATTGACGTAAAGCCAGTATAAAAATGACATCCTATTTAGATGCAACTTCAACTTCCCTGCTTCCAGAGTTACAATTGGTCGTCCATGCTTACTAAAGTAGTGGAGGGGTTTGGATGCTAAACAGTGGGTAACACTAGAGGACACCTCTCCACACATCCTCCCCATGGCTTTCTACTCTCCCGACTGACTTATCTTACCATTATATGCTGGAGTCACCTCTGTACCAATGTCAAACTCTCTACTAACACACAAGACCCAACATCTTAACAAGAGTCACTGACGCTGGAAGCTGCAGGGTGGCTCTACAGGTGTGCAGCAGCGATCTACTCTATTTTCTGGAGGTCAGGGAACAATTCTCCTTCCTCTAGAAGGCCTACAACGCTTTGTCCCACAGCCAGGTACAATGGAAATGTGGTAACAGGCCCTGAGCCCCTTTGTAAAGCTGTGTACTAGTTCAAACACTCCTACACAATGCTGGTGGATCACCTGTTTGCTCCACTTTGGTACATGGCCGAGTTGAACAGAGATCTTTTGCTCCCTCTCCCAGAGGCCGGTTGGTTCAGAATCATAACGTGCTGATGCAGAGCGTCCTCTCTGATCCCATCCTATCCGGACGCTGACAAACGGAAATGTTCATTTATACAGATTTTGCTGGGACTGCCCTGAAAGCTTGTGGTGTTCTGGGAGAAAGTGAAGGAAAGGACCTGGATGATACTGGCCAAGGCCCAGAATTCTGGCTATGCTCTTTCTCCTATGTACCGTTGAACCATTCCAAAATAAATCTGTTTTTGAAGCCTTTAAATAAAGGCTGCTGGAGGTCAAGTGACCCCCTCCACACTTTAGAGGACTGGTGTACAAGGGTAGATCCATACAGGTCCATGGATGATTTACTAATGTCTTCAGAGGGAAGATAGGAGGAGCATCATGGCTTACATGGCTAGTGTCCAATCAAACCTCACAACACTGGACATCCGCACAGCCACCAATACCCTGAGCCGACCCCCTAAACACAGTATCCGAGCGACAGTCCCTCAGCTGCAATTCCCATGTGCTCTCCTCCTCACACTAATCAGTGGCACGTAAACCACCAGGATCTAGTGACATCCACCACCCCAGCCACAAAGGACGTCAACAGCCCTGCTTGCCAAGACATGGAGAATGAGACACAGCAGCTCCACGAAGCTACCAAAGAGCATTGCCAATATTATAGATGACTTTTGTTAAGGAAACTTAATCTCATTAATTGGAGAGACAGATATTGAGCGCTACTTTATTAACAGATGTGTTTTTTTACCTATGGCATCATTTAATAACAGAGGTGTAATATTGTCTATAGTTCAAATGCATTGTTCATTTTTCACTATATAAGTCATAGCGCTCCTATGTTTGTTTTATGTCTAACTACAAAAAAATTGTCAGTATAAATCTGCTCGGAGACGTCATATTGCCTGATTTACTTATGTTTTTGCCCACCTCCCTCTAAATGTATTCTGTTAAAGAGATTAAAGACCACTGCAAGCCCTGGACTGACACACCAGGGAGTGGAAGATGCTCAGCGTCACAATTACACATCCAGTCATCTGCTACCTCACAACACATGGATCTAACTTATACAACACAGAACAAGTACACGTTTATAAACCAGACCAGTTTTATTATTTTTTGCAGGAAGAAGACATCATGATTAAACCCTCCACAAAGCCCTTGATCGCATCTTAAAAACAGGGAGGCTCTCGAGATAAAAAGAAAGGTACCAAGATGTTTAATGGCAGATTCATATACTATATAGACAACGGCTCAAACCAACTGACCTTCACCTGCCCCCACCCATGGCATAATATGGCTGCAAAACCGTGCCAGCATTGCAACATATGTGGATTCCGTGGCAGACCCTTCCGTAGTATAAATAGGAAAGCCGGGCCAGCGATATCTATCCGGCATACATACATAAAAAAACAAACTACTAATGACGAGACACTATCACTTCTTCTCCTTCTTCTCCTCTTTCTTTGCATCGGCCTTTTCTTTCTCCTTCTCGTCTTTCCTTTCCTTCTTGCTCTCCTCCTTTTCCTGTCCCTCTTTCTTCTCGGCGTCCCTGTTGGCGATCTTGTTGTTGATGAGATTGTGGAGGGCGACCACCGAGCGGATGAGGGAGGCCAGATACACCACCAGCATCTGGTCATTAGTCTTTAGGTAGAAGGCCTTGACAAACTCCTGCAGGTTGACGTCTGGCAGGAGGTTGAAGACGTCCTGAAGCTGATAAATAATTTGGTGATTGATGGGCAGTTTGCCAGAGGCCACCTTCTCCAGGTAACTCCTGATGTCCAGCAGTTTGGAGTTCAGTCCTTTCAGCCCATGTACTTGGTTTGTGATGCGTTGAGACAAGGTTCCCACTGTAGTGTCTTTGATGTCTCTGCAGCAATACAACAAAACGTGCAGAAATATTAGTTGGTGCGGTACCATTTTGCATTGTTGATACCCTACAAATATATTGTACATGTGTTAGAATATACATTAAATAAATCTTAGCCATCTGTGGCTTCAACACTAACGTCAGTGCTTATTAATACAAACTCCAATTAAGACTTTTTTATGTTCAATTCAGAAATATAAATACAAGTTTGCTTCTTATTCTTAAATAGTAGTTTGTAAGATGAATAGAAGCCAAATGAGGTTATACAAGACGTTATTCCTGTATACCCAGGTTGGCAAAACCTCTGCAGACGTTAAATGTACCATCTACACTTGAAGAAATGTCTAAGCAATTTGCATTAGGAATTTACTACATTATCAATAAAGAAGAATACCGTAGCAGGTGCTCCACTCCAACTTCCTCTGCCTCCTCAGCACCAATCTCACTGGTGACATGTTCAAAAGTCTTTGAGGTTGGAGTTCCATCCTGACAGAGTAAGAGAGAATGTTAAGAACGCTGGCTATTCCTCTATGTAGGTCAAGTCATACGTAAGCACATCGAAACGCACTGAACAAATTTATGCCTGGTTCAGGAACGGTGACTGTGCCTAGACGGTGGCTGGTGGCTTATCTTATATTCGCAAATATGTGTAACGGAGATTTCTGCGTTTTATTTTACAGATAGAATGGTATAGTCTGTTACTGGGTAATGGCAGTGTTGCTGGACATTCTCTATCCTGTGTGTGTGTTACAGATAGAATGGTATAGTGTGTTACTGGGTAATGGCAGTGTTGCTGGGACATTCTCTATCCTGTGTGTGTGTGACAGATAGAATGGTATAGTGTGTTACTGGGTAATGGCAGTGTTGCTGGGACATTCTCTATCCTGTGTGTGTGTGACAGATAGAATGGTATAGTGTGTTACTGGGTAATGGCAGTGTTGCTGGGACATTCTCTATCCTGTGTGTGTGTGACAGATAGAATGGTATAGTGTGTTACTGGGTAATGGCAGTGTTGCTGGGACATTCTCTATCCTGTGTGTGTGTGACAGATAGAATGGTATAGTGTGTTACTGGGTAATGGCAGTGTTGCTGGGACATTCTCTATCCTGTGTGTGTGTGACAGATAGAATGGTATAGTGTGTTACTGGGTAATGGCAGTGTTGCTGGGACATTCTCTATCCTGTGTGTGTGTGACAGATAGAATGGTATAGTGTGTTACTGGGTAATGGCAGTGTTGCTGGGACATTCTCTATCCTGTGTGTGTGTTACAGATAGAATGGTATAGTGTGTTACTGGTAATGGCAGTGTTGCTGGACATTCTCTATCATGTGTGTGTATGTTACAGATAGAATGGTATAATCTGTTACTGGGTAATGGCAGTGTTGCTGGGGAATTTTCTTTTCTTTGTTTCTGTGGCTAGCAGATTACCCCCCAGCCTTTCATGCACCTGTTTGCATCTACCTATAAATTGACCTGTACAACTTCTATTTTGTGTGTATACTGGTTCAGGAAGAAAATGAAGGAAGGGGGAGGGGGTTTCAGATTTTAGTAGTGGTTTTACATTTTTAAATGACTAAAGGTAATCAAGATCATGTATTTCTGGCAGGGTTACTTAGGGGACCATTTATTAATATTACTACCATCACCAGAATAGCATGTGGTCAGAGGGGCTTTACTTCTCAGTGAATAAACTAGTAACCTGGTAAGATAAACAGCCTACTTACATCATGAACTTCCTCTACTGAGATATATGCCTCAGTGGGGAGACCTAGATCTTTTGGCTTCACATCAATGATCACCAGAACCTAAAATAAAAACACAAAAACGAATGCGAAAATGTATTTTAGAAATGGATAAAGATACTGGCAAATACTGTACACAAAGAATAAAATAGGCCCTACATGTCATGTATACAACCCCACCTCACCCCCTGTCCTAGCAGAGCTGTAGGAACAGAAAAGCCCTAAAAAGTACTTAGCGATCCAGTCACACAGCAGCGTTAACAGCAGAACTGAGTGGTTGTAAATAGGGTAGACAAAGGGTTAAAGAAAGGTTACAGAGTTTTACAAGAGGGCTTAAGAGTTCAGAGAGTAAAGGATAGTTTAAATGGGCGAAGATCGTCCCAGGGAATGGGTGCAGCCTGGAAGAAGTCCTGTACCCAAAAAACAAAGCATTTATTGGATGTAGAAAAGAAATTCAGATCCTGTGAAGATCTTACATAACGAGCTGGAATATATCTTTAGGCAAGTGAATCGTATCGTATGTGCGTGCAGTATTTTTCATGGCCATGTAGGTTAGATTAATAGTCTATTATCTCCCACCCCCTGGCTTCTCAACCAATAGAAAACCTGAGAGATTCCACAGATGTGTCCTTTAAATATTCCCCTTTCCAGTGTATAATCTTCCCCTTTCCAGTGTATAATCTTCCCCTTTCCAGTGTATAATCTTCCCCTTACCAGTGTAGTATAAAATCATCCCACACTATAAGAATGTTCCCACCATCACTATGCTTTACCATCACATGGGAACTTACAGAATTTGGACAGTATCTTTTCATGAGCTCGTTGATAGCAATGTCATTTTTATGTAGTTTGGGTCCAGTGTGGTACCAGCCAACTATCCGCTCCCGGGCTGGAAAGAGAATTCAAAAATTTTTTGAAGAACTGCATCTCAGTTCTATCAGTAGTTTGCTTACACACAAGCTGTACACAGCAGAACTCACCATTGACTTTTTTGAACATGCCATACATATTCTCCAGATAGTCGTGGTCCAGGAACCAGACGGAATCATCTTTATCATCTTCATCAAATGGAACTGATGGAATTGAAAGCTAGTTTTAAAGTTTTGACTAGAGAAACAGGTAATACCTGCCACAGTATTAGAGCAGGCTATATAGCCAAGGAAGTTCTTGGACAGCGCGTCAGTAAAGGTATGAATTACAGCTAGATGTCTTTTCGGGTGAATCTTTAAACATGCTTATAGGATATGCAAAGTGTCCAAGGTGACGATGATGTAGAAGTTATTTTTGTACCAGATGATTTAATGTACTATGTGTAAAGTTTAGCATGTAGTAAGACAGGTGCCTTCCAAAATACAGCTGTGGGCACTCTTTTCAAGCTCAAAATCATGGCTGAAATGTATTAATGCATTCTTCATCTGCACTCTTATGAGACACACAATACACTAAGTTGAGTTATATGGAGCTGCTGTATGCTCAATGCAGTGTTGTCCTGGTCAATACTGTATCTGGAGAGCTCAACTGAACCAAAACACAGTTACTAATTTAAAGTCCATTCTATTCACCCTTGTGTTCTATCCTTCAACCACCTCAACCACAACACATACAAGCTTCTACAGCAAGCAATAAAGGGACACCCCAGCGAGTGTAAAGGGAAAGGGCATTCATCAGATTAGTAAAAATGGACTGGATGCAGACCACTGTAACTGCAGTGACAGGTCAATGTCAGAACCCCGCTGCATTATAACAGCAGCACATTCAGGGGGGGGGCAATCCCCTTGCGCAGTAGTTACATTAGCTCACGACTATACAAACATTATACAATATTCCCACTTTAAAGTGCGGAAATGTGGATTGTGCATAAGGACTGATGCCAGCCCATACTGTACAATAAGAAGCCCCCCTCCCAGAGAGGCGCTTTTGCTTCCTGCTCAAGACGGATCTAGATCCAGAATTCTGCCCTAGTAGCTACTGATACTGTGGCATCCACACACATTTTGGTACATGGTGAAGAAACGATGCCTCTTAGAGTCATTCATCATTCCTTACCTGCAAAACTATTGGAAACATCTAAGATCTTTTTATGCCATGACCCCAGCAGCACGCCAACCACACGTTTCTGGTTTCCAACCTTTCCGATCCTGTAGATGAGAAACAGAAATATGGTGTGAATCATTCAGAACATCCATCACAGGAGAGTTCAATGAAACGTCGTTATTTTTGACTGTGAAGTTATAATTAGAAATAAAATATCTAGATGTTTTTCACATTATCAAAGCAGAATACAAAAATGAAATGTTATATACATAATATTGTTACAATAAGAAAACAGGTCCAATGCCACTTTATAATCAGAATCAGTATAATACCGCTTTCAGATTGCAGCCCCGGCAATAACCCGGATTTTTCAAATCTTTCTTTTTCCTGTGTCTAAGTCCCAGGTTATTAGACCCGGGACCAGGACCCCAGTATCGTTCAGATCACCACCAAAATCCTGGGATTTTAGTGGCAATCACAAAGGGGTATAAGATAGATTATCCCCCCAAATTTTTGCCAAGAGCTCAGTAGAGCAGGACAGTGCCTGCTTGCAGTACAAAGCAGATGAGTATTACAATTAAACTTCACAACAGTTGGACCATCACTTAAATGTAAAGAAAAACACACACACACACACACACACAACCCCCAGCCTTGACAATTTGGGCTCTGGGAGTACTGTAGCAGACTATGAGACATACATTTTCTTATTCTTTATTGTCATCAACTGGAACACATGTTTAAGTACGTTATATGTAATGGGCCATGTTTTGAAGGGGCATAAACCTTAATGTTAAAATTAATGCTTTTGGTCACATAATACAAGTAATGCACACAGCAATTCATAAACAGCTCAGACAAATAGTGCACAATGTTTAATTTATGTTAAATAACCACATAGCACATTTGAAAGCTTAATGGTTAAAAATGCTACAAAAATCACTAAAACCATAATCTAATTACCTGAAGTGGTAAATCGTCATCAAAATTCAATAAATATGCTTTAAAAATACAGTATGTAAAAAATAAAATGTCCCCCCCAACTAGTGCTGTATAAGTGGGAAGAGCCCTACCACTGTTGACAACAGGGTTAATTGTGCTCAGAAGGGCATCTAACCCAAGTGGTCTGGGGCTGTATGGAATCATGGTGTGAGGAGACATGCTGGTAGTACCAGCAGCCCAGACTGGTAAGTCCTAGTGCTGGTCACAGTAAAATCCAGTCTGAGCAGCTAATGTTCACAGATAATGCTTTAGCCTAGTGCTCTCAATTTATGATGCTCCTGGCAGTCTAGCCCACTATTACTTTCCTGCTCCCGCAGATTATCTGGTGCGCATGAGTGGCAGATATGTTCTTGCAATAGATAATTGTAGTCACAAGTACTGATTGTATAGTGTTCATACAAAATACCATCACATTCTGTGTAAACACATTGAAACAATATGGATTGGTTGGTATGACATCTTCAAATCTGTCAATGGTGTACCCAGCTTTAAGTCAATTTTCCTTTGCCGGGCATCAGCTTATTACAATATTAATTTTCATGAACCCCTGCTATGATAAAGCAAATAAACCTCTACTACTGCATACTCAGACAGCCTGTGATTGTACACTTCCAGTGGGACTACAGGTCACAGAATAATCATTCCCTATTGCCTGCTCATTATTAGCTTATAGAAGGCTTTGTGGCTGTTTTAGCATCAGGAGCAAATGTGCCCCCTGGAGAAACCGAATTAGAATGGACGCTCCCCAGTTTGACTCTATATTTCAATGTACAGATGCGCAGTCATTAGGAGCTATAATTGAAACAAAGGCATTTTCCTTATGTGCACAGAAGTGATGATAATGATGACTTTGCACCCCTCATATTGCAGCATGATTTGTCCAGCTGCAGATGTGCTCATTGTGCCCAGTGCTCAGACAGGCAGACATGAAAGTGCCCAGTCACAGTGACTCCCCGGGCTGGAGGCCTACTGTGCGCTGTGAAGCCGGCTCTGGCAGTAGGGGCCTGAGAGGCCATGAGTCAGCAGCTTCCGTTAAAGGAGACGGGCCCCGGACTCACCTATTGAAATGATCCACCACACTGAGCAGCACCAGCGGGTGAACGACCACTCTCTCTACCGCCAGATCCGACATCTTCCCCCGGCTACAATGATTCACACACCAGCCGGAACCGCACCTGACACCGGACCTAGCACTTCCGGAGAAACGCACCCAGAAACCACTGCGCGGCGGAAGTGTCCCGCGAAGCCGCTGTAGGCGCCATGTTTGTGCAGGCTGCAGCGGCGTCCCTGAGTGGGCGTGACTGGCAGTGTCTCCTCCCCCGTCGTGGTTTCCTAGCAACGGGACGCTTTAGTTGTTGGCAGCGCTGTAACCGGTGCTGGAGCAGGCACCATGCCACCCAAGAAGAAGAAGGGCAAAGGCAGCGGTACTGGGAAGGGGAATGCGGGGGAGAAGGAGAAAATGGGGGAGAAGGGCAAATCGGAGGCAGTACCTGAAGGGAGCAAAGAGTTCTACGAAATGCAGATCCGCGACCTGGAGGACCGGGTGGAGCGGTAAGGACAAGAACAGGGTCCCTGACGACGGTGCATGTGCTTATGGTGCCTTATAATGCATCCAATGCCACCATCAAGCATGCCCGGTGCACTTGTAACAATGGTGTATATAGTCTATGCCAGGGTTAGCTGGTGTCTTGCTATTTATACACCTGTGTCTATATACTCAGGGCTAGATTAACAATGGGACTACAGCCCCAGGCCTCCATCTGTAAGTAGGACCCCACATACTGCAGATCTCCAGGTCTCCCACTGCAGTGCATAAGAATGAATGTCATTGACTGACATCCTCCTCCAAAGCATAATATATAGTGTGGGCCCTTGACATTTTCAGCCACAGGCCCATATAGCCCTCAATCCGGACCTAATACGCTCTCGCAGAGCTTTACATAGCAGCCTAATAAGCAGAAGGTTTGTTTACAATCTAGCTTCCCTTTCACCCAACAAGCAGTGCTTTCATTCAATTCTTAATATCCCAACTAAATGGCACTAGACTAAATGGCACAAAGTACTGAACGCCATGACAGAATACTGCACAGTGTGACTTTCCAGACAGTGCAAAGATGACAGCTTGGATGTAAACATCTTTGTCCATCTACATTAGGGAAGGCATCCATGACACTTCTTTTTCACACCAAAGTCCCAGGTCCTACATGAGATAATGAACACGGGTTTTTACCAGTGTTGCATCCATTCACACAGCACCATTGTCCCGGGTAAATTCCTGGTCGTTGCCTTCCACACTGGACCTGTGTCTACAGAGGCAGTGAATGATTCCCATCACCCAATTTAGATACTTTTAATGGAACTCGGATTGAATAACCTGGGAACACCCTATCACATTGCAGTGTATCTGGGTCCAACCCGGAGAAAAACCCTGGTAGCGATCAGGGTCGCGGACCCAGGGCTCAGGACCTGGGTTGTTGACCAATTCACACCCACACCTGACCAGGGTTATTCCCAGGTCCATGCCTTGTGAAAGGGGTATTAGAAAGTTATTCACCGTCCCCACAGCCCTTAGGAAGTCAGTGTAGTGTATCTGGTGTCATTTCACTATAGCTGGAGGAGCACAGGTTGGCAGTAGGGCAGGGATTTGTATGACAGTAATACTATATTAGACAGTGACCCAGTTTGTGGGTTCTGCATTACATGTAGTCTTGACTCGAAGACTTGTCAATGTTTAACACTTAACCCATTTACAAACTACTAGGTACTATTATTGATATATTGATTATTTAAGAGTCCTTACATCACAATGATGGTAACAGTAAACCTGTTGCACTATGCAGATCATCCAAATGTGTATAATTTAGCAGTATAAATATAGTACAAATATCGGGCCGGATCCAGACCCCCTTTTGCTTTCCGTACATGTGGGGGTCTGTCTGTCTGAGAGAGAGGGGGGTGTACACCCCTGTCATTCACCTCTCTCGTGTGGGCTTTATGGCAGCTTACTCTGCAATAAGCCTGCCTTAAATCAGTCGTGCAGATCATTGGTCTGTACGACCACTGATCCGCAGAAGTGTGGGAGCCCCCTCCCATACTGTACACTTAGCATGCTTCCCCCACCACTTTAGCGGACGAAGGGGAAGCACAGCCCATTAGCATGTTACACAGTTGCATACGAAGATTGGTATGCTAGGGTTACTGTTAGCGTAACACATGGGCCTGATCCCGACCTACGCCAATGCGCTGTGCTTACTAAAGCACAGTGTATCAGCGTTCACTTACCCCGACACTCCCCCTGTGCGGGCGTATGGCCACTTC
>WWET01000935.1:374012-385654 GCA_011038615.1 Limnodynastes dumerilii
ACGCTCGCACAGGAGCGTATGGCCGCCTAGCCTCCCCTGCCACCCTCATTAAACTAGCTCCCCCCGCCCACCTACACTAACCTGAATGTAGGGATGCTGGGGAACGTCCCCCCGGCGCATGCGCAGATGGGCTTTTCAGGACGGGGGGCGTAGGTCTGGTTCAGGCCCAAGGTGCGTAAGTGGCCTAATTTGACTGGAGGGCACTTACGCACCTTGCGTCTGTAAGTGAACTGACGGTCTTAAGTCTGGATCCGGTCCATAGTGACTAGGGCTTAGATTACATAAATAAATTTCATAATCTTAAACATTAATACCTGAAAAATATGATAATTTATTCATTTTATCTTTGGATCATTCGTCTTTCTCTATGAGCACTAGATTCACTGGACTTATTTTTTTTAATTTTACTTTATAACAAAATTTTTGGGGTTTATTTTTTGTCCTGCATCAAACAGATACCAAAAGAAATGGGATGAAGTTTCCGCAAAGGAAAACCTGTACCAGGCCCAGCTGAAACAAGCGACCAGTGATAAAACGGAGATTGTGGCATTTCTGAAGCGCACTCTAAATGAGCGAATGGATGAGATAAGTGACCTGAAAGACCAGATGACTGGTCTCCAACAGACGCATGAGGCAGAGAAAGCTTCTTACGAAGCACAGCTGGCGGAAGTGTGCCTCGAGTCGCAGAAGTCTAAAGACCAGCTTACTGCAGAGAACATGATGTTAGGTAATGCTCACTGCTATTCTCTAGCTAGAATCATAGGACCGACTTCAGAGAGAGATTTCCACGCATACAGAGGGCCTGATTCAGACTTAAGAAGGAGCTTAAAAATAACAGAGGAAAGTTACTCCTGGGCTAAACCATGTTGATTGCAGGGGAGTCCTATTTCATCTGTTGCAAACAGTATTAGAGTTGAGAGGTGGTTTCCTATCCCATGTCTAAATAACAGTGTGATAGTAAAGCTGGTCAGTATCTGTGTGCAGTAAGTAATTCAAAGATATATCCCTGCATGCAAAGAATACAATTACCTTGACTCCCCCTGCAATCAACATGGTTTAGCCCAGGAGTAACTAAGTTCATGCACTTAACAAGGTCTGGATCCAGCCCTTAGTTGCTAAAGACCGCACGCAAGAGGCCATTGCACTCCTGTGATGCTTTCCTCTCCCAGACCTATTTTAGCGGATTAATGTGTCCATAACCCTGCCACGGCCATGGGCTGCTTTTAGAAATACAGAAACAGACAGAAACGAATAGGCAGCCTTTATAGAATTTCTCTGTATGAATGGGCGAATGTGCCGATCAGCATACTCAGCCGTTCATTTTCGCGGGACTCGCTGCTGACTGCTCCGGAGAGGTGAGTAACCTCTCCAGGGACTTTAAGTGTTGGGGGGACGGTTAGCGTTAGGCTCTTAGGAAGGGAGAGATAGGGTTAGGGCCATAGAAGGGGAGAGTTAGGGTCAGGCTGCGGGCAGAGGGATCTTAGGGTTAGGCTATAGAGAAGGGAGGGTTAGGGTCAGGCTAGGCAGAAGGGAGGGTTAGGGTCAGGCTGCGGGGAAGGTTAGGGTTAAGGTAATGGAAGGGGAGGGTCAGGGTTAGAATTAGGGAAACAGTTCAGGTAGTTTTTCCAATTAGCTATTGGATCACCGCATTCGGTGCTCCGGGGATCCATTGCTATACCTCATCGAGTCATAAGCAATCGGAACTGGATGGGAGAGAAAGGCCCTATTGAAATACGGCCATTCGCATCGGGAACCCACACTCCTTTGAACATACGGATTTAGGCTTTCTACGTTTAGAGTTTTAATGCACAGCGCGCTCACAAAGGCTGACTTATCCACACCGATTGCGTAACATGGCTGACGATATTAGTTTTGTAAACAGTCCTTAGATATCACATATTACATTATCTCAGAGTAGATAAATATCTATATTGGACCGGGTCCAGGCCTACGTAAAATGGTCATTTTTCACTCTGCAACATTCCATTACCTGCTTTCAGCCCTTAGTGCAATCCCAGCTTTCACACTGTATCCATAGCACTGCTGTCAGTGTTTCCACAATGCTAAATTCCCTTTTTCCCTTCACCTTCCTCATGTCCCAGCCTACAGCCTCAGGTCTTCTCCAACCTCTTCTCCCCGTAACAGGCCAAACTATGGTTGCTGGGGACCAGGCAAGTAACTAGTGAAGCTCAGGAACACCATCTACCCAGGTCCCAGGGCACTCATCTTCCTATCTCCCCCACCATTACAGTGAAGTACCCAGCAGTTACATTTGGATTGTTGGGTAAAGGAGACATATCTGGGAACGTAACAATTTAGCTTGGCCGTACTGTGTCCATAAGCAACCTGTACTTGTCATAGGGGTTCAGAGCAGCAGTTGTGTGTATGTTTGGATCCCATATGAACCTACTGTTACTTACATTTTGGCTTTACAAAACATAGGATACGTTTGTGTTTGGCTCTAGATAAGCCCCTTTGAGTTTAACATTCTATCTTCAATCTAACGCCCTTTTAACTGTGTGATAATAGCCTTAGGTGCCAGATTTACTAAGCTGCTTGTTTTGAAAAGTGGAGATGTTGCCCATAGCAACCAATCAGATTTTAGCTGACATTCTCTAGTATGCAAAAAGAAAAGAGAGCTAGAATCTGATTGGTTGCTATAGGCAACATCTCCACTTTTCCAAACCTGCAGCTTAGTAACTTTAGTTGAAAGTATTTCATTCTTAATAAACATGATTTGTATTTTTTTTTTATAAAAAAATAAAATAAAATATTTATATAAATATATCTTCAATTGATTAGTTCAGCCCTGATTGTTGTAACAGAAAATAGCTCTTCAGTGTGATCTATCTGCCTGCACAAGTAACCGATTTCCCTTAATCACAGCGGGTAAACTGGCGTCTTTGGAAGAGTTCCGTGTGGAAAAAGAGGAGCTGATGGCCAAGTTCGCCGCCCTTGAGGAGAAGTTACAAACACAGGAGGAGGAGCACAATGCCTTGATTTACAAAGTGGAAAAAAAAGCAGTGCTGGATCAGGACAGGTCAGTATCACAGAGTGTGCAAAGACCGGGGCACCACCTGTACCAATAATGGGGTAGATCCAGAACTCCGCGTGCAATCCGTTTCCTAGCGTAGCGTATTTACGCGGGCGTGCCTTCTACACACTCCTCCTGCATGTACGTACTTTGGCCGCTTTACGCTTTCTAAACCCTACCTTAACTTTTGGCAGCGTGACAACACTCGTCCGCACACGTACGTATAGCCTGCGCGTAGTTACATAGCTAAGCACGCCCATACTGTACGATTTAAATGCAAACCCTCGCCTACATTGCGTAATTTAATCGTACACATGCTAACGAAAGAAATTGTCACGCCCCCTCGAACGAATTTACGCGACTGATACGTGAAAAGCCCATATGCTCAGAGTTACGTTACGTTTTGTAGCGTATCGTTTGTCGTGCGCATGCTCGGTACATACCAAATTTACGTCACCGCCAGGCGTAAATACGCACGGAAACGTTCTAGATCTGCCCCACCTAGTTTTCTGATCAGAGGTACTGCGCATAGTAACTATTTTACGCTATCTACGTAGCGTTTCCTTACGTAGATTGCAAACATGGAGTCTTTAATTCAGAAACAGCATTTTCGAGGTGGCGACTGCATCCCCCCAGTTGTGCATATAGGAACCCCGGGTCGTACAGCCCCTCTAGTATGTGTCAAAGACACTTTTTGCAGAGCTGGCAAATCTGTGGCTCTCCAGGTATTATGTTACCAATATGCTTTGTCAGGTACCAGCTATGAAAAGGCTTAATTGACAGTGATCATGTTATGCTGATGATTACACAGGTTAAAGAAAGAAATGGTTCACAGAGTCAATAATTTGGCAGCTGAATTCAGCCGGATCTCCAGTGACCAGATGGCAGAGACTACGAAGCGAACGATCAGGGAAAATGCATCTATTAGCTCCCAGCTCTCCAAGATTTCCAATAAAAGCATCGAACTGACTCGTGAGAATGAGCTTCTAAAAGAGCAGGTGCTGGAACTGAGGAGACAAGTTAAGATGCTGGAGGAAAATGAGAAAGAGTTACTAAAAAACAACCTCAGCAACCTAAAGGTAAATTCATTGCTGCCATTGTCTGGAATAGACGGAGCTTCAAATTCAGCTTGGAAACTTTGGGCCGGCTAACGCGAATAAACGGGCGGCAAACGTAGTTCTGGATCTACCCCATTGTCTGGAATAGATGGAGCTTCAAATTCAGCTTGGAAACTTTGGGCCGTATTTTTGCATGGGGTTGCGGGTGTATTTTTAGGAGCGGATTAACTGCGCATGCAAAGTAACTTTTTCCACGCAAGTTATGTGAAAGTTGGCCGGGGGGGGGCATTTAAATAGGCTTTTGAGGGTGTGGTTAGTAAGATACGCACGTATGGAAGTACCATACGCACGTAAGTACACATATAGAATTAAGGGTGCTTTATGGAGGCGTAAATCACCGAAAAACCGGCCGTGCTAGGGGAGTGTCTTGGGTGTTGCCTTGCTACATGTATGAGTAAAAACGCGCACTTAGTACACGCGCAACTGTGAATCCGGTCCTTCATTTCGAACTTGAAGACTCACCTAGGGATCATTGATCCAAATGGCCAAATATGCATTACCATAGACCAGAGGATGGACAGCAGAAATTCATTCTTATATGTCATCTGTTGAAAATGTTATATACAAACCAAAAGGATCAGTGATCCCTATCCTGCAACTAACTGATCTGACACCTACAAGCACTGAATTAATATTTTTTTTACCCTGTTCCTGGGATATATTATAATCATTTGAAACTTACAATTATTCATGAGAGTGTAACTGGGAGCATAGCTATGAGTGAATTCTGAAATGTAGTCTGCATATGAACCTGCTACAGCCTATTCCTCTATCTCACCACGTGACATTTTAGGTGATAAATATGTTGAAAGAGAAGTGTCTTCATCAAGAGCAGATGTTGGACCTGGCTGTGCAGAAGGAGAACAGACTAAGTCATTTAGAGCAAGACCATCAGACCCTTCTGGAGGAGGCACAGGAACTGGGGTAAGGTTCGTGACAAAATGGTGGATCATACATAGATGTAATTATAATATATTTATGTAGAAGGTCACAAGTTCCTGCTAAATTCCATTGGATATGTTTCCTTGATCTTCTTTATTAATATTTCCTTGCTCTATGCTGAAATTTATATCGCAAAACAGTATATTTTGAGACAATGGACGTGATTCCCAGTTAAGAAAATGCTGCTTTTAGGTGCGTATATTTAAGAAGGGATATACTTCGCAGGCGTAGTACCTTAATATACGCAATTTACGTAGGACTTAAGAACGGGACAGCTCTGAATCATCCTTATGAACCTATTTGTTCTAGGTTCGTAGTGACTTAAGAAAGAAGGGGCGTGTTAGGAAAAGATAGGAAGATCGGGTGGAGGGAGGCATTTAAATGAGGAAATCTGGGCACGGATAGGCAGAAATGTTCTTAATTAGCACACAACTAAGAACCTAAAGATAATGGAGCCCTACGGCATTCGTAAGTCGGTTAAGAAGCTGAAAACCGAGGGCGTGTCAGAGGAATCGTCTTGCTGCCAGTTGCTTATAATTAAGAATCTAAAGCCTTCTTAAGTGTGAATCAGGCCAACAGCTCTAGTTTGTAAAGTGGCCAGATCTGACGGACATATCTCTCTATCACATCACATGCATACACATACATGTATTTGGTATATGTATTTGAAGCATGTTTTCTGTAGGCAGAGCAAGATGTCTCTAGATGAGGAGGTCCATCGACTCAGGGAGGAGATGGGTCACCTGAACGGACAGCTTGAGGAGGAGAAGAGAAGAGCAGAAGCTGTGGAGCTGGTCTTGGGTCAGGCAGCATTTGCCCTGAAGGACATTCTTATGGTACAAGCTTCTACAAACATTTCACTACCTGTAGCTCAGTTTAATAAAACATTTTGCTGAAAATAAATAACATCTAAACTTAAATTTAGCAATATTCTGGATACAAGATTAAATGAAACATCATTATGTTATCTATCAGCTCCCAGATTTTGTTCTACAACAGTTGTGTCCAAAATTCTTTTAGTATATCAAAAATGGAAAATGTGGAGATGTTGCCCATAGCAACCAATTAGATTTTAGCTGACATTCGCTAGTATGTAAAAAGAAAGTGAGAGCTAGAATCTGATTGGTTGTTATGGGCAACATCTCCACTTTTCCAAACCCACAGCTTAGTAAATTTGGCCCATTAGTCTTTAAATAATTGCTAGCTGTTCAAAAAGTAATATTAATAAAGCTTACACTGCAATAATAAGAATTAATGAACACAAGATAAAATATACAACATTGTTTAATTGTAAATGTTAAATTATAACCTTTGAACTCACAGTAAAGATTATTAATGAACCTGCATTTTTGCATGTGGTTTTTTGGCTACTGTACTAAAATGGCATCCCTTACCTCCTTTGCTTTATGCTTTTACATTGGTGGTAATTCAGACTCTGGTCTGGGTTCTACTAAATTCTACTATGTTTAGAAAAATGCATTTTGTCATGGGAACGACGAAAGTTTTAATTTCGACAATCCAAAATTTACTTTCCATGGTTGGGGCTAGGACCCTCCAACATGACCCATTCCATTAGGTACAAAATACTCTGCTCCTGAGCTTCCAACAATCAGTTACTATGGTAACCACCTGTGTTGAAGGTGAAAAATGTATTTCCAACCAGGTAAGTGACAGTTGGAATCTCAGGAGTGGAGTATTGTGTATCTAATGGAAGGGGTCATGTCGGAGGGTGTGAATAAGATCAGGGTCAAGATTATTGTAATGTCAAACAATCACGTTGCTATTACAACATACGATGAGATGGGTGTCACAGAAAGGACTCAGTCTGAGAGAACTGGAACGGTAAACAGCACCAAAAGTGCATGGTGTAATATTTACTGATATTGCTGATGTACGCGTCTCTACACCTTTCACCTGTTCGTGTGTCTACAGGAAACGCCAAATGAAGGAAAAGAGGAAGTAACATCAATAGAGAAACATAATCAGATGCTACAGAGCCTCCTGTTAATCTTAAACAGCGCAGCGAGCCTGGGTTTAGGGCCTTCGCTGATAGACTTTCAAAGCAAAAAAGCTGATTATGCAGAATATCACATGACCTCTAAGAACCAAAGGTACGAATAGATAAGTAATCGCTTGTTTCATGTCTAGGTGGAAAGGATGTCCGTTGTAGGGTTCTCAGTCCTGCTAAACAGATGCCAAAAACCCAACACTTTTATGGTCTATTTATGCCACATAAGATGGCAAATGCTGAAGTTATAAGAATATAGGACCGGATTCAGACACGTATGGAAGTCTGCTAAATGCGCAGTATCAGTGGTCTGGATTCACAGTTACGTAGTTTGCGTCTTACGTACGTTGTTTTAAGAATTGAGCTACTGCGCATGTGGAGTAGCTTATTTACACTAAGTACCATTTCTGTACGTAGATTGCGTAAACGTGGTGTTTAGACCCCCACCGCAAGGGGCATGCCCACCCCACCATGTGAGATATGTTTGGGGGGGATGGGCAAAGACTTGTGAATTGTACAGTAAGGGCTTGGAGCTGCATGTGGAATACTTAGGTAGGGTCCTGGTGGTGGATCCCTAATCCGCACGTAGGGCAGGATCCAGACTTAAGTAAGTGCTTGAAATGAGTTACTTCTGGGCTAAACCATGTTGATAGCAGGGTAGTCATATTTCATCTGATGCAAACAGTATTAGAGTTGAGAGGTGATGTTTCCTATCCCAAGTCTAAATATCATTGTGATAGTAAAGCTGGTCAGTATCTGTGTGCAGTAAGCAATTCAAAGATATATCCCTGCATGCAAAGAATACAATTACCTTGACTCTCCCTGAAATCAACATAGTTTAGCCCAGGAGTAACTCATTTCAAGCACTTACTTAAGTCTGGATCCAGCCCATAGAGAGCAGGTAGAGTTCCCTGCTCTCCTACATGTGGGGTTGTGGCTCACCAATTCTCTGCAGTGGAGGCTGACCTACAGATTGAACCCATAACTGTCCATAGTGGTTGCTAAACGCGCTGATGTCCTCTCTAGGCAGATGGAATTGCCTGTCTTGAAGGGACCCGGAGTTGTTCCTCATTATCAAATCGGAGATCTAGGACTCGTCCCAAGACCGGACATCAAGACTTCTGTGCTCCGTAAAATAGGTGAACTCTCTAGAACAACAAGACTCAGCCCCATGAAAGACAACTTGGCCATAGAAAAGGTAGGAGGTTCCTTCTAGTGGTTCAACCACAATTTATTTCCCTCTGTTATTATTAATAATTATTTAGATGATAGAAATACTTTATTTGTGTGTTTTCAGGACCTGCTGACACCACAGAAGACAAAGCTGCAAAAGAACATTGCGTTACCCAGAATACACGTCACCTAGACGCTTCTGAAGGCTGCATAGCATTAGGTGCATTAGAGACGTACATTAAAAGATATGTGCACTGTAACACATCTGAGTTATCATTTCTTTAGATAATAAACATGGGGGTAGATCCAGAACTATGTCCGTCTTCCATAGACGGACGTAATTCAATGAACAATAGCTACTGCACATGCGTAGTAGCTATTGTACGCAATCTGCGTATCGTTTCGATACGTAGATTGCGTATATGCGGTCTAAAAGAAGACGGACGTTGTTCTGGATCCGGCCCATGGTCCGGATTACATCGTTTTCGTCTTACGTACGTTGTTTTAAGAATTGAGCTACTACGCATTTGTGTACAGAAATGTTACGTGGATAGAGTAAATAAGCTACTACACATTCGTAGAAGCCCAGTTCTTAAAACAACGTATGTAAGACGAAAACGAGGTAACTGTGAATCCGGACCCATATATTTTGATGTAGGATTCATAGTCTGGAAACAAAACAATACATTGGGGTTATTCCGTTGCCCAAGAGGACGAGAATAAACAAAAAGTGTTCCAATTCCTGCCTAATACAGTAGCCATAGGAGTGTAAACATAACTCCCGATTATGCTGTACATCTGTACAAAACATATCATAGGCCAGATTTACTAAGCTTTGGGTTTGAAAAAGTGGAGATGTTGCCCATAGCAACCAATCAGATTCTAGCTGACATCCTCTAGTATGTAATAGGAAAGTGAGAGCTAGAATCTGATTGGCTGCTATGGGCAGCATCTCCACTTTTGATGGTGGGGATAGATTTGACCATTGTTTCTAACCAAAATGGTCTAAGCACTGTGCAGTCCCATAGACAATGGTAGAAGTCCACATTTGGACTCAGACATCGCAAACAATTGTTCAATGACAAAGATTTAATCAGAAACAACCAAAACTGATTGTCAGTACCTTGCTTATTACAAAGATCACTAACAGCCTTGCCACACTGTCACCACCTGCTATTAGGTTCAGTGCAGGGCCGTGGGCAGGTAGACCGAGTATCCAGCAATGTGTGTTCACGATGCCGTGTCCAAGATAATCAGAGCATTATGTTGGTTGTGGGCATCATATGGAATGTCACTGGCTTTAGTATGCAGACTAATTGATAATAAATATTAGTATAGACAGGAGATCATACAACACACAAAAGTCATGAAAAGAGTTATTTTATTATTTATTAAAATGAATTAATTACACCCTGTCACCGGAATGTGCTTCTCTTTTCTCAGTCTTTCTGTAAAAAGAAAATAAACAATATTAATCAGTCTGTCTGCCTGTCTATCTATCTATCAGGGGCATTTTAAGAAGTGAGGGGGCCCTTGTGCAGGATATGTACACCCCACCCCCCGTTACTTGAGACAGGAGAGTCTCGATTTGCGAACCTAAAAAGGGGCAAACCTAACTGTGCTGTAAGCCACGCCCCTTTTCCAGCCCTCAAATAGGGACAGTCCCACCGCTGGGGAACTCATTCGGCATCTAAGATCTTAGAGGGAAGAAATCGATGCCGAATGGTCCCCCTTCCCCTGCCAACCCTGGGTGCAGGATGAATGCTACAGGGACCCCTGTTCAGAGGGGCCCGTGTGCACTGCACACCCTGCCCCCATTATAGATACGCCTATTTTATCTATCTATCTATCTATCTATCTATCTATCTATCTATCTATCTATCTATCCTTGTAGATATTTTTAATTCAAAAAAATGATAATGACCAATGATAATAGTTATGACATGGAAAATGTAATCAGTGTATCAGTCACTAAGAGGAGCACTGCTTCTATAAATAACACCTTGTGTTCACTGGTTTTGAAATGTAATTTAGAAAATGATATTATTGTAGATTATTGTGGTTTTAGACACAGGGGCTTCAGGTACCGAAAAACATAACTAGGAAACTGAACAATAAAAGAGGTTAGGGGAGAGGCTGCGCTTAAAATCTAGGTTCCCAGAGGGTCTATACCTCTAAAAATAATGAATAAAAATGGAATATGGGAACCTGATAAGCGCTGATAACCTGTGATGTACTTGAATAATAAACCCAATATAGGTATTAGCAGTGCAAGCGGTGAGAGGTCCGTAGTAGTCTTCAAAGTTAGGGACCTATTAGCATATGAACTCAACCAGCAAGAATGAAGGAATAAAACATTTATTAACACACTGCATTAAAACAAATAAAGGGAAAAAATGTAAACACAGGTGGAGGGAACTGCCTCCGTACCGTGGATGGGATGGCCGCACCGACAGGAGGCTGCAGGGAGCTCTTTGGCAGCAAGATCTAATGAAGTCCTGGGGAGCGGAGACACAGGTAACCGGAGTTCAGACCCGACACAATGGACCACCAGCGACGCATTTCTCAAGCTGTATGATAATCATATCAGGTTCCCATATTCCATTTTTATAACTAGGAAACTGTCTATCCCAAGATCTCCACTATCACATATCACGGCAGATGCCGCACTTACCTGCTCTGCAGTCCGGCGGCAGCTGTCTCCTCCCGGCAGTCCCGTGCATCTGAAGACCAGAGACTGTCACCGGAGCAGTGACAGTCTCCATACTCACCAGCAGCAGCGTCCTCGTGGAGTCCTGGCGCCAAACCTCTGCGGTGCTCCGGTCCATGGGCGCCGCCATCTTGGATCTGTCAGGTGATGCTGCTCCTCCAATGCTCTGTTTCCTCTCCAGTCCTCCAGCCTATCGGTGAGCAGCACGCCCTATTTAAACCCTGCAGACCCTTCACTCCTCGCCAGAAAAACTAGTCTTCCTAGGTGCCTGGTTCTGTTGCACCCAGCTCTCAGTCCTGCCTTGCCTGAGTCCTGATCCAGTCCTGCCTTGCCTGAATCCTGTTCCAGTCCTGCCTTGCCTCAGTCCTGGTCCAGTCCACAGTTACAAGTGCTGGTCCAGTCCACAGTTACAAGTCCTGGTCCAGTCAATCCGGTCCTGGTCCAGTCCACAGTTACAAGTCCTGGTCCAGTCAATCCGGTCCTGGTCCAGTCCACAGTTACAAGTCCTGGTCCAGTCAATCCGGTCCTGGTCCAGTCCACAGTTACAAGTCCTGGTCCAGTCAATCCGGTCCTGGTCCAGTCCACAGTTACAAGTCCTGGTCCAGTCAATCCGGTCCTGGTCCAGTCCACAGTTACAAGTCCTGGTCCAGTCAATCC
>WWET01000935.1:405140-418585 GCA_011038615.1 Limnodynastes dumerilii
GGGGGGGGGGGGGTATTTAAAGTGTACAGTATGGGCGTGCTAAGCTGCGTACGTTCACGTAGTCTATATGTCCGTTAGCGGACGTACGCAGTTACGTGTGAAAAAGTTACGTGCACGAAAATACGCTCCACGAATAAACGTACGGCACACGTAGTTCTGGATCTACCCCAAAGTGCTTATTTTTAGGATCGGAAAAACTGCTCATGTGTAGTAACTTTTTTTTACGCAAGCTACATAGGATTTGGGCCGGAAATCCATGAGACATGGACTTCAGATCAGTGCTTAGTGAGATGCATACGAAGGGGCGTTTCCCAGTCCTCTGTACATAGGAAGTTAAGTGAAAGTGGGTGGGGGAAGGCATTTAAATGGCCTAATATGGGCGTGGTTAAGAATGTACGCACATATCTATGCAGCTTAAGTACAAATATACGCACAGAGATTTAAGGTTGCCCTGTGGTGTCGGAAGTCTGCTAAAATCCGTAAGTGCGAGGGTGTTGTCTTAGAACTTAGGCGCGTATATTTGCGAATCCGTGGATAATTATTTCATACTTAGGTGGTAACACGGTCCAAAGTCTTGGGTGTGTCTGATGTATAAAGAAAGACAATTTGAACATGTGAATAGAGGAAACAACATATTATAAAATGTATCAGGAAATATGGATCTTTTCTTCTATTTCCATATGCACGGTTCTCAGAGAGAGAAAAAATTGCACGTGGTATGTGAATTAGACGTTTACAGCGTCAACAGTTAACCCGTCTACACTTTATCCTGCTCCTGTTCCTGGTACATTGACCTGTATCTGTTCGTATTGTGTTATTTGCCTTTGTCTGTGAAAACTAGCAGCATTTTGTTAAATTGTCCATTCCATTCTTGTATCACACCCCAGGTTACTATGACAGTGGAAAATAGCAAATTAGTGCTACTAGGAATATTTTCGAGTTGTTATAGATTTTTCTTTCTATTTAAAAAATGTTACTGTTTGACGTGGGCAGTGTGTCATTTTACCTATACTTGTACAATAAATCAGAGATTTGGATTACTGAATACCTTTATTGCATATACATTATGCTATCCAAAATGCGTTATATTATAGTATACTATATATATATAGTATATAGTGTAAATTTATACTATACAACCTGAATGCTTCATTGTGTGATATATAGCACTAACCATTATGTGCTGTATCAATCCCCAATGTCCTATAGAGTGCAAGCTTGTAGGCGGGGCCCTGTTATTCACCCAGTCATGTTACAATGCTTGCTAAAACTGTAAAGTGCTAAGTAATATGTGAATGCTTTAGAAAAAATCTATGTAAATGAATAATAAATATTCTGTAATTAAAATGTATTATGTCAATATAAGCCAACAAAAACTGACAGTGATTCCTACATTTTACTAATTTATAATACTGTTCTACAACAATACAGTAATTACCTATTGATATTAGAAAACACTCTATAGGCCAGATTTTCTAAGCTGCGGGTTTAGAAAAGGGGAGATGATGCTCATAGCGACCAATCAGATTTTAGCTGACATTTTCTAGTATGTAAAAAGAAAGTGAGAGCTAGAATCTGGTTGGTTGCTATAGGTAACATCTCGACTTTTCCAAACCCGCAGCTTATTAATTCTGGCCCTATGATGTGACTAGATTTTACTCTTGGATAGACTTTCCCCAACTTTAATTTCTACCAGTTTACCAATCAATAACATTTTTAATTTATTTAACGATATTGAGATTTATATTTATTACATGTAAGTAGGTACACATTCCAATAATGGTAGAAGACGTGTTCTCTTACTGGGCACAAAGCGAATCTGCTCTAGTGGAGCACAAGACTTGCCTTCTCTGGTTAAGTACAAGACACGCCTCCTCTAGTCGAGCATTAAATTAGCCTCTTCTTGCCGAGCACAAGACTTGCTTCGTTTGGTTGAGTAAATGACACACCTCCTCTGGCTGAGCACAAGGCACACCTCCTCTGACTGAGTATAGGACACACCTCCTCTTGCTGAGTATAAGACACACCTCTTCTGACTGAACACAAGGCACACCTAATCTGGCTGAGCACAAGACACACCTCTTCTGGCTGAGTATAAGACACACCTCATCTGGCTGAGCACAAGACACACCTCCTCTGGCTGAGTATAAGACTTATATCCTCTGACTGAGTATAAGACACACCTCCTCTGGCTGAGTATAAGACACACCTCCTCTGGCTGAGTATAAGACACACCTCCTCTAACTGAGCATAAGACACATCTCCTCTGGCTGAGTATAAGACACACCTCCTCTGACTGAGGACAAGACTCCTTTCAGCTGGCTGAGCTTAAGACACAATGGGGCTGATCCAGACCTACGCCGTCTACTGCATTTACGGCGGGCAGCGGAGCGCATGCGCCGGCCAGATGTTGTTGAAGTTAGGGTAGCCTTCAGCCGGCGTAAGCGAGGGTAAATACGATGGGACATTGGGGAGTGTCAGGGGGAGTGCATGCCGATAAGTTGTGTGTTAGAACGCATAGCGCATCGGTGTAGGTCTGGATCAGGCCCAATGCCTTTGTCTGAGCAAGACTTCCATTGGCTCTGAAGTTTGTCATATTTGCATCTTTCAGATAGGAAATTTTTGAGGGACTGCCATGGTTTACATTTTAAAACATGACTGGGATTTAACAGTTTGACATATTTTTCTGCACCACAAATTATGCATAATCAGCAAACAGTTGAGGTCTCACACTCGCACCACCACCATCCCCACAACACAATAAATAAATGACACAGAGACTTTGGCTTTGAAAAAGGGGGCATAGTTTATTAATTCATTGATGGCCAATTGTTCATTTTCGCAGCTTGCAGGTGGCTCGATAGCAGTTGAGGTCAGTACTTTAATAATTACCGTAATGGACAAGCACCCCTTGTCCTTGACACTGCCAAATGATTTAACTCCACCAAACCACAATACCCTATCATCTAAAGTCACCCCCAGCACCAAGGGGTGACATACCAGGACCCAACCGGTAGGTTTGATGCCCCAAATATTACCTTCAAGGGACTGCAATCTAATGGTACGTGGCTCTTCTCCTTCCAACATGCGCCAGTGCTTGCAACTGACCCCAACTGCTACCGCAAACTATGCCCCGTCTGAAGAGGAAAAACATGGTTAACAACTTAACTCTAACTCTAAGGGAGGGAGGGAAGATTTCACAGCAAAGTGACCACCCCTAACGTTATAACCCTTTAAATAAACTACCCTTCAACTCCACCCCTTAACCCCCCTTAGCCAATCACTACCTTATAACTTAATACAACCCCATCACACCATCCAAATAATAAATAATAAACAGTATACAACTCCCCGCCCCTATTCCGGTTGCTATGTGACCACCAACCTGCTGCTTCTGCCTCCTCAGGCCTATAAGGCCCTCAGATTTTCTTAAATGGTAAAGAAACACAACATATATACCCTACATATTTCAATGTCTTCATTGCACAGTAGTGTCACATCCATTAAAACAATTCATGTATTTGATGCAGGTAACATTAAAAAGGACTTGACCTCAGTATGTTTCATTTCCTGGTTCATTGGTTTGTCAATCAACACGCATTGTATTTTTCTGGCAACCATGCAAAGTTGGTTAAATTGTCAGATTCTGTGATGACAACTCAGTAGCTAGCTGTAGGTCACATCTGTTCTGAAAATACATTTACAATGAAATAGCATAGATTTGTCATGTGCTTTCAATAATGGTACAGGTGAGTCCCTTAGTGATTGTGTCACGTGTTTCATGTGTATCAGGTGTTTAAAACCCTAGAAGTCAGATTTACTAAGCTGTGGGAAAGGAAAAGTGGAGATGTTGCCCATAGCAACCAGTCAGATTCTAGCTGACATCATTATTTTGTTCTATATTATCATGACTGCAAAACACTAATATGTTACAAAACGTTTATTTTTTTTTAACTGTATATGTTTTATATCCCCAAGTTTTTAAGGCATGTTTTTTAAAATGTTATTATAATTTTTATTTTTTACAAAGATTTGGTTGATTGGTAAATAGCAACCACGGTTCACATGTAGCTTGTTGTGGGCAAAAACATGTTTAATTGTAAAGTCAGATATATATATAGCTGTGTCATAGGGCCACATTATCATTCACTGTAGAAAAATGAATTTACAATTTTGAGGTATTACCGCAATTGGTTCTTATAAATAGCATTTAAGAAAAATTGTTTTGTTAGTTATATAATGTACCATCAAAATATATTTTTATGTATTTTCCTTAAAATGCAAATAATATAAGTGTTTAAAGATTCCAAATACAAATAGTTTAACAAAAAGTAGTAATATTTAAACTATATGACATTCTTAATAACACTTTTTAAAAAACTTTTTTTTTTGTTTAAGATGTTAGACCCATAAAAGTATGTCCTGCCTACTTTTAAAAGACAATCCTTTATATTATAGAAAGTTAATACAGCTTGTATTTTGTCACATATAGGTTGTCTTGGTGTTAAACCAAGAGTTTAATTAAATTTTCCTTTTAGGAAAGTTTATTATTTTATTTGCACTGACCCAGAAAAAGGTCATTATTTATAAGCCATGTGTTCCTGACCTGGAAGTTTGTACATTGACAAACCCAAACAATGTTATTTTAAGTTCTCAATGTTGCTCGTGGCAACAGTTCATGTTAACCAGTGTATTTATATCATTATTCTGATTATTGAATATAGTTGTTAAAAGGATTTATTTTTGCATGTCACTGTAAGTAAAAATATTTTGCTCTTAGAGACATATATTTTTAATGACCTGGATCAGTTTTATGCAATTAGCATATTGTATGCCATAAAACATTTCTATAAAGAGTAGTTTAATAAAACTGCAAAAATGTTGTGAAAATGACTTTTTAATGATATTTTAAGGGAGCCAATCAGCAATGGCTCCCTATTCTTCAAAGCTGCTGTATATCTATGTACAAAGCTGCTCTGACAGCTTTGAGGGTATACTTTAAAGCTGTCAGAAGCATAGTACCTATATATACAGCAGCGGTTATTGCAAGGAGTAGTACAGACAGGGATCAGCCGAATCAGCTGATTCTTGTCTATTACTACCTGCAATAGCTGCTGCTATATATCTATGTACTATGCTGTTCTGACTTCTTTGATAGCTTCAAAGCTGTCAGAGCAGCATAGTACTAGCCCTGCCCCCCCCCCCTCTTCTGCTAGGATTATCGGTCCCAGCAGGACCGATAAGCAGGAGAGCAGGAGCAGGAAATCGCCCCGTTTATCGGCCCACCCCCTGCTGGGACCGATCATCTTCCTAGTGTATGCCCAGCTTAACATATAAGAATTACTATGGACATGATTATGAGATATGGCTTGTAGTTTATTTTATTTTCTCTTTTTTCAAGGCCTACATAGATCCTATGAGTTCTGAGATGATGGATCAGTGGGAGTTAAATGTTACATTACTAGTGGAGTGTTAAGCTGGCCACACACTACATCGATTATCACTCCCAACAAGCGATGACCAATAAACACAACGATTTTCCGCTAGGGAAAGGTCCCAATATCTGGGAGCGATAATCTTGCAGAAGTGGGTGGTGCTGCTGTGATTGACAGAAGGCCCTTGCAGCTGATTGGCTGCACGGGCTATCTGTCAATAAGGGCAGGAGTTTCCTGTTCAGTGTGCAGGGACACCAGAGGGAAGGCTGGCAGCAGCTGGGACAGGGCAGCCAGTCTCCTCTGCTGCTACCACCTCATCAGTTCTCCCCCCGGATCGGACTGAAGCCCCACTGCTCCCAGACACTCCCCTCATTGTGCCCCAGACACAGTGCTGCAGACCTTCAGTGTTGTGGTGTTCTGCAGCACTGTGTCCTCTCTCCCTTTGTGTTAAATGACTGTCCGGACAGGGAGGGAGAGAGGAAACAGCATTGCAGAACACTAGGGGCCAGATCCTAAATAACGTAGGCGAGCGATTTTACGCTAGCCACTGATGTAAAATCGCACATTAGTGCACACGGCAGATGTTACGCCACATAACTCAGAGCATACGTCCCAGTCATGTATCAACAGTGTAACAACGCACAAAGGGGTGTACCAGCTATATGACACCAGTAATTACGCTTCAGAGGCGGGGTTAGGCATTTAAATCACACAGTATGGACGTGCTTAGGCACTTAGGTATGTGGGGCCGATACATACGTCAGTACTTACGCTGTGTAAAGTTAAGGTAGGGTTTGGAAAGCGTAAAACGGCCAACGTATGTACATGAGAGAGGAGTGACTAGGGTAGTGCATAGAAAATACACTGCGCAATGAAACGAATCAAGAACTTACGTCTGGATCCGGCCCCAGGCGCTTAAAAAAAAAAAATCATAGCAGAAAAGTAGGAAATTATATGAACTGTTCACGTTTTTCTAAAGCCACAACAGTTCCGATCTTTACCGTATATTTTTGTGTCCCGGAATAGCTCTTGAGTTGAGCTTATTGATAGTTTGTCGCCAATCCTGAGATGAATGAGTCTTTCTAATCTCTTTCCATCGGAGAGTAGCACTGATTGCATTAAGTAAGACTTCACTTATATGCATGTGCAGGACCAGCCTCTAGTGCTTAAACCATAGGGAAGAATGGAAACCGGCTTCTATTCATCATGGTAAGCTCTGATGAAAAATCACTAGGAATCGCATTCCCTTTTAACCCTTCATCGCAAATAGTTTCAGTACTTTAATAGAAACTGTCTAATGTAAAAGGTCATTTTAGTGCGGAGCTATAGTGATCATTTGTAATGCAATACAAGTAGACAAATGGGCTTAGGTGATGGAGTCAATAGTCTATGTATTCAAACATTATTCCTCTGAGGAACATGATGTAATTGAGGAGGATAAATCATGGGATGGGCTGTTCTACTACATACGTGTCAAAAATGATATAGAAGTCTGTGAATAAAGTCGAATATTGTGTATCTACTTCTGCCATAATGATGTCCACCATCCAAGAGCACTAGAAGGTCTCCGGATGGGGGAAACACACATGCCCTCCATCCATGCCATCTATGTCCTTAGAAGGCCACCCTGTATTTCAGGGGCATTTTAAGAAGTGAGGGGGCCCGTGTGCAGGATTTGCACATGGCCCCCCCCTTCCCTTACCTGAGACAGGACTGTCCAGATTCGCGGGCCAAAAAGGAGGCGGAGCTTAAGGGCTATGTAGGCCCCGCTCCCTTTTCAACCCGCAAATCGGGACAGTTCCACCTCAGGGGAAGAGGGACTAATTTGGCATCTATTTCTTCCCTCCAGAAGATATTAGAGGGAAGAAATAGATGCTGAATGGCCCCCCTTCCCCTGCCAACCCAGGGTGCAGGATGCATGCCACAGGGCCCCCTGTTCTGAGGATCCCGTGTGCACTGCACACCCTGCACCCATTATAGATACGCCAATGCTGCATTTGTACATGGACGCAAATGTTCCACACTTGTACTGCACATGTTTTAGCATAGTGTCTCTTTGGTGGCTGCCTGATCTCTTCCATTACCCCTTGATGGCTCGTCTACCACCGTTACAGAATGGTGATGGTGGTTCTTCATGTATATTGAACCTGATTCATAAATGCGTGCAAATAGAGACTTACGCACATCAGGTGCGTAAGTCCCCTTGACAGGTAACATCGACACATGCGCACGCCAGATGTTACACATGCCTAAACCCCGTTGTACAGGCGAGGTTAACCATGTTAAATAAGCGCCGGGGGGGTGGGGAGAGGCAGTTCTGTGCAGTAAAGTTAAGATCCCCTCCTCTGTGCTTAAGTAGAGACCTCCATGCATACGTAAGTGGCATGGAGATCTGGATCATTGTACTTGTCAAATAAGATAAGTCCATTGTGAGACAGGTAACAAGATATACCCTCCCCAACCAAAAAGAAGAACTCATTGCATTACTCTTGTCATGGGTTTGAACATGTGAGTGAAGATTTCCAGGTCACTTTAGCCTTCACAGTAATACCAAACCCAATGGAACTACTGTTTATATTAAAATAAAAGGAAAATTAGGTTTTTATTTGGAACCATCATATTACATAGTGTTGTACAGTTTTTAAACAATCATTCGCATCAGTCCCTGTACCTTTGGAGCATTGTCTTAAGTGTCCAAACACACAAAGGTTCATTTTGCTAGTCACCCCAGGGCCAGATTACCAATGGGGCTAATGGGACTACAGTCCCAGGCTTCTACCAAAAGATAGGCCCCCTCACATTGCAAATCTCCAGGCCTCCCACTGAAGTGCATCCTCCTCCAAAGCATACTATATAGTGTGGGCCCTTGTTAATTTTCAGCCCCAATCCCACATGGCCCTCAATCCGGCCTTGAGCCAGCTAATTAAACTACTGGCATATTTTTGTGTAGAGTTGTGGACTGAAACACCCAGAGGAAACCCACGCAGACATGGGGAGAACATACAAGCTCCACACAAATAAGGCCTTGCCAAGGGATCAAACTTGAGTCACAGTGCTATACCATTGTGCTAAATTCAACCCTGTATAATAAAGAATAGTTACAGTGACAGCTACTTCACAGTTCAATTTACTTTTTTTTTGCACATTGGTTTTGGCAAAATACTGATCGTAAGATATTATTCATGAAGCTGCTGCTTCTTAGGTGCATATATGTAAGTAAATGACTACTGTGCATGCATAGTCCTACTGATTCCGCAAGCTACGTTTAGGGTACGTAACTTCACTAATTGCGGTCTTTAAAGATCGCACATAGTTTTTAAAGTAAGAGGAGGTGTGCCCGTGTAGCCTCCTGGGGGGAGGCATTTAGATTAGGGAGGTAGGACATAGCAATGTCCGTGCGTATTTTCACAAATTAGCAGGGAACCTAAGGATACCTAAGGCACCCGTAAGTGCCATTATGGCACCTAAAAATAAGGGCGGGGCGAGGGAGAGGACCAGACAGATAGGAGTGGATACATGCATATCTGCACCTACGGATTTCACACTGAAGTGTGAATCTGGTCCATTGGGCCCCCTTTGCAATTGTCCATTCAAAGTATATGTACCTGATTGGATGTGTATGGAACTGGAAAATATTATTGCTAATGCTTTATTCCAAATAAGGAAGTTCTAGTGATCTTTATCTCTCATCAGGGCCAGATTGAGGGCCATGTGGGCGTGGAGCTAAAACATTTCAAGGATCTTCAGTATAAATATAGTCCCAGACATTTATCCTTATGCGCTGCCGTGAGAGACCTGGAGATCTTCAGTGTGCGGGGAGAGTGGGCCTATTTTCAGATGGAGGCCTGGGACTATAGCCTCATTAGTCCCCTTTGTTAATCTGGCCCTGTCTCTCATCCATAAGTATTGTTGAGACAAATTAAAACATATTAAAAAAAATCTTATCTTGCGGTACTTCTGCAGCATTTCTTTTAACAATTTAATTTATAATTTCGAGTCTCAAAATAGTAAGATGACAAGTCTCTCTCTACCCAGCTTCCTCCATGAAGAAATAATAAAGTTTATTGGTTTTTGCTGGATGTTTGCTGGAATTTACCCATTTCCTACTGTCCATTGTCATGTTACTGGACAATACTAGTGCTTTAATATACAATGATGCTGGCACAGACAATGGACACTAAGGGATCTATGTTAACATTTGCTAACTTGTAAAATTACTTTCTATCATGTTTGCAACTTATTACATATACCTGTAAAAGAAGTGTGAAAAGTGTAAAAGAAGTGAGCTTACATGTGTATGTTGGAATGGATGTAGCTGTGCCAATAACATAATGAAAGGTCAGTGGACTGGATTCACAACACCTCATTTTTTTTACTTACGTGCCTAGTTATCAGTTTATAGCTACTATGCATGACTAGTAACTATTTTACGCTATCTACGCTATCTTTCGTTACAAATATTGAGTACATGTTGTATCTAAAAACCGCATGTACGCAATCTACGTAACGAAACACTACATAGATAGCGTAAAATAGTTACTATGCATGCGTAGTAGCTATAAATGGATAAAAAAAATCTGGTGTCCCAAATCCGGTCCCGTGTTAGTAGTAAATGCGAAATCACATTACCCTATTTGTAGAAAATCTAAAATTCAAACAACGCATTTCATACAGATAAAGAGAAATAGATTAGGGGCCAAAATTACTTAACTGCAATTGAAAAGTGGAGATGTTGCCATTAGCAACCAATCAGATTCTAGCTGACATTTTCTAGAAAGTGAGAGCTAGAATCTGATTGGTTGCTATGGGTTACATCTCCACTTTTCCTTTATGCAGCTTAGTAAATATAGCCCCAAATGTCCGAATACAGGAGTTATACATGCAGAAAAAAATGTAAAACATTTTATTTGGTTGTCATTATACTATTATGGACCAAATCCAGACATCCAGCGCTGGATCCAGGCTTCCATGCATTTTCAATGCACATGGAAGTCTGGTAGTATGCCCAGAAGAGAGGGGATTCCCATGTTACTCCCCTCTCTTGTGTTATTGGCAGCACTTATACTGCCATAACCCTACCTTACGTGTCTTGTGTGGATCAGCACTCCGTACAACCACGGATCCACGTCGAAACTCTTAAACCATGTTCAGGCTGTAAAATTTGAATGCCCCCCCACCCCCACCACTTTACAAAGTTTAGGTGGACGAATGGGATGAGTCACCCTGTTGGATGGATCTCCAGGCTTACGGATCTAAGTTCCAGTCTGAATCCGGCCCCCAGTCCTTAAGTGATCAGATCTCCCAGTAGTGGAAGTGTTGGTATTTTCAGGGATTTTCCCTACCTTAAGTTTCCTGACTCCTGTGCCATTACTGTAAAGTGTAATACCAAGCCACGCCACCTTGCCAGGGCCACCTAGCACCCATGTCAGAGGCTCTTAGAATATTCCTTGCTCTTAAGTCTTTATAGGGCAGAATACATTCTGATGGGTAGCATGGGTGGAGCTTGGCATCTTTGGAACCCATAGCAATATTTGATGGGATAAGAATGGCACCATTCAAGGTTCCATATCTTTACTGCTGCTCCTGCTTGGCTCTGAAAAATGTATAGAAAGTCTATATTATAAATATGACCCAGATGGGGACAAGTGTATAAAATATAGGTGCAGGGGTTAAAGTGGATATCATAAATAAATAAAATCATGACACTATGCTGGCCTACCGTATAAGGTATATATGGTACACAGAATGGTGGTTGCTCAAAAAATGTAATTGGCTAATCCAGAGCAGGTGGATGAAAGACATGGGTAATCTACATAGAGACATGAAAGTGCTCCAGCACTCTTTACTAATAACTGTGATCCGGATTCCCAGTTACGTAGCTTTGGTGTTACGTACGTCGTTTCAAGAATTGAGCTACTATGCATTGATAATAGCTTATTTACACTATCTACGTACCATTTCTGTAGGTAGATTGCTTAAGCACTGTCTTTATGCATGCGTAGTAGCTCAATTCTTAAAACAAGGTACGTAAGACGAAAACTACGAAACTGGGAATCCGGACCTGTGTCATTCTATCTGTAAAATAAAGTGCAGAAAGTTTAGTTACATACATATAATGCAAATATATGATAAGCTTCCAGCCACCTTCAAGGCTTTTCTGTTATGGTGGCCCTAACTCTAATATTGTCAGTCTTTATACTGGATCATATATCATGTTATTTTAAATTGAGAGCTAACATCATGGTTGCCAACTCTCCCTGAATATCAAGGAGACTCCCTGAAGATTGGGTGATCTCCCTGACTCCCTGAAGTGTTTGGTAATCTCCCTGATTCTAATTTCATCCATTGAGGTCTATGGAGATGACCAATTTCATGGAGGCCAAGATGTAATGAAAGAATCTTGTTAATCAGCTGCAGCGTCACTTTTAGCTTTTCTATAAAGATAGTAATGAAAGTATTCACTGATAATTTAATAATCAATAAATACTGACATTCTTATTGTAAAATAGTTTTCCTGGCAGTGCTAGATACACCTATGGGTGGAGCTATTCACAGGACACACCTCTTTGGCGCTACAGGACACACCCCTTTGGTGCAGCACCTTGATAGTGCTCTTACAATCTCCCTCATATTCATTTGCAAAAGTAGGCAACCATGCTTAAAACATACCACAGAGGCCCCCCCAAGCCTCCAAAATAGCTTCTGTCCCAGACATGCTTCCGAACAAAAATACACAAAATGGTGGCTGCTCAATTCAATTCGTAGGTTAATCCAGAGCAGGTACATGAAAGGTATAGATAGATGAATATGGGACACTAAATGATGATATACGGTACAAGGTGGCTAAATAAAGGGATTAATGGCAAAGGGGTTAATGAAGTTGTTTGGTGTGAAGTTGCAAACTGTAGGTTATCTAGGACGACATATAGATGGTGCATTTTTCCAATTGTACATGTGTGAGACAGATGTAACTCAAATAAACCCATTACGCATGGAGTTCATTTCTGTATTTAGTGACATCAGGCTATATTCACACCTATGAGTGAGTTAGGTGTGGACAAATCCGCACCTAACTCACCCACCCTGCTCCTAATCTGCCCCCCCCCCCATTTTAAGGTACCTTATGGCACTTATGAGTGCCATAGGGCTACGGTATCTAGAGGAGCGGAGGGTTAATTTATTTAATACGAGTAGATATAAACTCCCGGGGTGTGGGTGATGGGCAGGGGCGGATTGGCAATAGGCCTTAGCGGGAAGTTTCCCGGTAGGCCGGTACCTTGATGAGGCCACACGGTGGCCGCCTCATCAGCACAGCAAACTGCAAAGCAGTGGTTGTGCATGGTGAGGTGGTGCGCAGGTACAGCTGGTAGTGTGAGAGGAAGTTTTGCAGAGGGCAACTCACACGATTGGTTTGGAATAAGGATGAATGCCTCAAGCCGTAGAACCGTCTTTACGGACGGTCTCGCGTAGCACTCGGAAAAGGAGTGTTGTGCCTTAGGCTAGCTGGGGGTGCCTGGTGTTTGAATGGTGTGTTGGTTCAGGTTATCCATGGTTTAAAGTGTTATGCATATTTGTGTTTGAAATGGTCATTTGTTCAATTTCTTATTATCAATTCGATACTTAAAAAAAATGAGACTATTATTTATTTCTGCTTTCATTGGCCCCCATCAAATTTAAGCGTAGTCTTCCTTAAGACGGCTACATGCTGTTCATATTAATAACATTTTAAATAAAATTTCAGTTCCCACAAATCGGTGTTTGTGTCTTTATTTTTAAGTAAATTTAGGTAAGGGTGAAATCTCTTATTACCCTCATCACACATGGGACGTTTACAGACAATGGGCCTGATCCAGAACAACGCTTCTGAGCGAATTAACGCGTGGCAGAGACGTAAAATCGCCTATTTGTAAGTACTGCGCATGCGCACCATAGAAAATACGCTCAATAGCGTAGCGTAATTGTGAACGTATGGGCCATTCACATATGTGTCACGTAAATACTTACGCGTGG
>WWET01000935.1:424692-451288 GCA_011038615.1 Limnodynastes dumerilii
ATAGATATGGGATAGATAGATAGATAGATAGATAGATAGATAGATAGATAGATAGATAGATAGATAGATGTTGTCCCTGACGAAAGTTTGAAATAAACTGAAACATTCGACCAGAGGTCAATGATACATAGATTTATTTGCTTAAAAGTCTCTAAATGCCACTCCATCTGAACTGTTTTGCTATATTTGCCCTTATGGGCTGAGGTGGGCAACAGAGCAGTTAGTTGTCCTGAATTGGGAGCAAGTTTGGAGTGCTATTTCCCTTCATTTTGCAATAAATAGATAGAAAGAGAGAGAGAGAGAGAGAGAGACACCAAAACTTTTTTTTTAAAGGGAACCATGCTGAACTTATAGCTGATACAAGATATATATTAAAACTATTTTGACAATGATACAACCACCATTATTGTGTAGTCCTTATCATTGTTGAATTTGTTACTGTCGATATGGCGACCGAAACTATTTGTGTTCTTGTATGTTTATATTTGTTTTCAATCTGTTATACATATTTATATTGTGATCTCTAGGGGCAGCGTCCATCAGGGCGCAGAGCATTAGAGCTGTAAGGGTTAAATAAATAAAATGGGCAATGTACATAAAACCTGCTTATTGTATTCTTGGGAATTTCTTGTAAACAAAGGTCCAGATTCACAATTACGTAGGTTTCATTTTACGTACATTGTTTTAAGTATTGAGCTACTAAGCATGCGTTGTGGCTTATTTACGCTATCTACGTATAATTTCTGTACATAGATTGCGTAAGTGTGGTCTAAAGTTTGTGCTTACGCAATCTATGTACAGAAATGGTACGTAGATAGAGTAAATAAGCTGCTACGCATGTGTAGTAGCTCAATTCTTAAAACAACGTATGTAAGACAAAACCTACGTAACTATGATCAAAATTCTTGAGCGAGTGATTCCTATTTTATTATTAACAGTCATGGGATATACGGTATGTATGTGAGTGTTTGTGTGTCTGTGTGCTTCTGTGTTTGTGTGTGTGTGTGTGTGTGTGTGTTTGTGTGTTTGTGTGTGTGTGTGTGTGTGTGTGTGTGTTTAACTATTGATTCACGGCTATACTGCAATGCTCATATTTAAAATTTTAGAAGTCATTGACACACTGCTAGAGGTAAAAGTGATGAAGAATTATTTACTGGTGTAAATCAACATTGTCAAAAAGAGACATAATATATAACAGCGGCATGGATCTGTCTGGCATATTTTCCATGTTCTATTTATTAATTTGTCCTGTAAATATGCGTCCAAAGAGTCCAAGGTGCCCTTCAACTTCACAAACTTTGAGTATTGCTCAGATAAATTTACTGCAGCATTTAATGTCTATATGAAATAATGCTACTTCAATGTATTGTCCAATTATGTGCTGTTTCTTAGTGGCCCCTGATCCAAACTCAAAGGTACATTGGATAGTGTAATATCTGCATTTCGTTGTACTGTACATGCCCAGCAGAAATGTGCCAGCAGTTTTGGTAATGAAGGGCCTGATCCAGAGCTACGAAAATTTGCACGGCGGGCGAATGCGTACGTTCGACCGTGCGAAAAAACATGCACGCCCCTAACACTCCCATAGTAAAGTACCTGCTTACGGCGGCTATACCCTACACTGGGTACTACCGTCGGCCGTACGAATTTTCGCACATAATACGCAAAGCGTAAATTTTCGCACATAATACGCTGAGCGTACGGCCTTAGCACGCCCATACTGTACAATTTAAATGGCTATCCCCGCCTCCCTGTTGTAAAACGAGCGCCCAGCCGACCGTCGTACTGAACGCACGCCCCTCGAGCGAAAAATTCGCACAGCATACGACCGCTATACGCTCATGTCGTCCACCCGACCGGAAGCTGTCATACTGGGCATGCGCAGTGCGAATTTTCGTACGAAAATACACAAAAAACCGTCGTACGCTCGCACGAAATCGGCCAATTTCGTAGCTCTGGATCAGGCCCGAAGATCCAAATGCAGATTATTGCAGTGAGCACTTGTGTTCAGAGGCGAGTTCCATGGGAGAGCATTAGTGGATGTATGTAGTTGACCACACAAGTGAGTCTAGTTCATACCTGAATGCAGATGCCCTTCCATAGTCTGAAGCCTACCTTATATGTATATGAAAGGGAACATTTGGAATGGTGGATTGTACATAAGGGATTATTAATTCCATTACTTTACAATTATTATTATTACAGGAGAGAAAAAAGGTGGAAATTAATAAGTACAAGGTGGAGGGGTGATAACAGGATGAAGGAGGCTATGCTCATAAAAGCTACTATGCTTAGTGGAAGGGGTGAACAACCAGGAGACACATGGATGAAAATATGCAGGTAAGCTTAGATGGAGGACGGGTAGGCAAGCCTGAAGAAGTGGGTTATGAGGGAGTGTTTGAAGATTTGGAGGGTGCTGGATTTCCTGAAAGGTTGTGGTAGTTCCGGCCAGCTTGGCAACAGAAATCTTGGTGCCCAATACACTCATGTTTTTGGGGGCCCTCATCCATCTTCAAAAGTGGATTGCAGGGGTCGCTCTGAACTTCTGGGCCCATTACAGCTGTCCTCCTTGTCCCACCCATTGCCGGGCCTAGTTCCAGATCCCATCCACCCTGTATATCTCAAACGCATGACAAGCAGTCCCTCCCCTACATGTTGTACAGAAATTGCCTATCGGTATGAAGTCAGCATCAGGCCTCCTGTGTATAACTACCACATGTGTATCTTTTACGAGGTAATGTGGAGTGTGCCATGAAGGTAGCATTTATCAACCTCCATAGTTTATTTCTTCACAAATCTGAAACTTATGTCACCTATTTTTTGGTTGTATAGAATTGACTAGTGGGGTTAATGTCATCTAGGGTTTTTAGTGCTGCCCTTTAAATATTTTAACGTCAGTGGTAATTGGCTTTCTTTTGTTACATACCTTCCCATGCCCTGCAACAGTATGTAAGTCTTGCGAATGGCTTTGCTTATATGTCGGTCCGGCACTAGGGTGCGCCTCTCTCCAACTCCTGGGCTTAGCATCCGGATCGTTGCCAAGTGATCTGAACAACAGCCTATCCTCTGCCTGTGCAGGATAGGCTGTTTCATTGGTGGCGTGCCTCTTTAAAGATCCAGAAAGATCATTATAGCTGCCTATTTCTGAATCCTGTGTTCTAGCTCTCGTTCTTTGTGTGCATCTTTCTGTATATTTCCTGGTCTGCCTTCCATTCCCTGTTCATGACCCTCTGCCATTTTGTAGTCACTGTTCTCCTTATTTGTTTGTCCTTTGCCTGTTGTCTGTTGTTGACCCTTACAGTAGTAGTTTGACTCTGTGTGGGATCCTAATCACCTTTCTGTATTGTGGTTACTGTGCCATAACATCTACACTCCAGTATACTGTATCTGCTTATTACTGTGTGTCATTCAATCTGTACTCCAGTATATCTGGTTATTACTATGTGTCTTTTAATCTGTACTTCAGTGTAGCTGGTTATTACTGTGTGTGTCATTTAATCTGTACTTCAGTGTACCTGTCTATTGTTCTGTTCAACCCGTCTGCGCTCCAGTTTATCTGATTATTCTGTGCCTTTCTGTTTGCACTCCAGTCTACCTGGCTATCTCTGTGCCATTCTATATGCACTCCAGTCTTCCTGGTGATTATCATGCTACTTCTCCTATCCAGTTCTGTTGGCTTACCACCCGTACTCCTACTATGTAGTCTATCCACTGGTTGCCACGACCTGCTAATTGTTCACAGCCAAGACCATCCCCACCATCAGGGGCTGTGGTGAACACCGTCCAATAGTTTGACTCCATGCCCTGGTGAGCTAGTCTCTACATAACAACTTTATTTGTTGTGAAACTACATCTCCCAGCATACTCCAACAACATAGATATAGCTGATAACTGGCAAAGTATAATGGTACTGGTCGTTTCAAAACACCTAGGCCCAAATCCAGACCTACTATTACTACTACTATTGTTTGGACGCTAGTAAGTTCCGTATGTGAGTGGAAAGAGCATTCCCCCTCTCACTAACATGCAGACAAGATAATCGTACGCAAAGATTAAACCCAGTCCTTCCTGTACAATTTAAATATGAAAGCCAGCCCACTTTGTGTATAAAGTGCGCACAGAGGTATGACTCATCCCACATACTGCATTGCAGGATGTACGGAATTAACTTCAGTTCATTCAGTGTTCTGTGTGTAGCATCGTGTTCGGGCAAGAGCAGTGCATTCAAAACAGAAGATTTATGCATCTACTGTCCCTAAAGTGATGCCAATTTCTCTGCAATAGCAACAGTTTATTCAGGTTTGCCGACTCTCACGGAATGTCCAGGAGACTCCCGAAATTCGGACAGTTCACCCGGTGTCCCGTGAGAGCCGGCAAATCTCCCACAAGTGACTTGAGGCCCGTGGTTTTATGGAAACTACGGCCTCAAGTCCTGCCCCCCTGCCTAGCAACACTAGTATACTAGTGTTGCTAGGGACAGGGAGGGACTTAATAACGCAATTTCAGCCATCAAGCCCCGCCCTGATCCCTATTACAGCTAAAAACGGGTAAGTATTAATCAGGGGGCGGGGCTTAATGATGTGATTTGTATCTTCTATAGCTTCCCTCTGGGAGCTGTTAAAAGTCGGCAATCCTGAGTTTATTATTGAATTCTCATTAACTAGTGGTACTTCGTGCCTTAGATACCCAATATTCCATATTGTGCAGTTTGCTATGTATTATATCCCCATAATATTACTATAGGGAAAAGCTAAAGCATGTATTGGCTCTTCTACAGTACATTAAGAAAAGCCAACAGTCAGTTTATCACACTGATCACATAGCCGCGTATTTGTCAACAGTGCATGGTCCTATTTAACATACTAAAACCTTATGCTAATAAACATTAGAGTAAGCGATGAGATCTATTCAGTATCGCCAGAAACGCTGAATCAATCAGTGAAGGACTTTATTTACATACCTACATCTCTGCAATTCATTTGTTACTCCAGCGGTTGATGCTGAAAGCATTAAGTTCAGAATGAATTAATGTGAATTCAGCAAAGTATTTATTTTACTGGAAGCTAGAAAAATGAAAAGGAATGCGAGGAAACAGCAGAGCTGAGCATTCGGGTTATAATATATACAGTATATATAAGTGTTGCAGAACATCACAGGCCCCAGGTAAAGTCTGTCCTTAATCTCTAAGAACAGGAAGGATGAGTGTTCTGACGCTTAATCCGCCCAGATTACTAATGGTTTTACTTTGCTTGTCCGCTGTTTTACACATTGTGTAGTTTGATAGATACATATATGATGTGAGTCCCAGAATAGGAAGAATGCAAACAATGTAGATAAGAAAATGTGTATTGGTATTCTGTGTAGTAGCTTTTTGTTCTATAGATAGGATCTTCATTTAATAAAGGTAGGGGACCGGATTCGCACTTACTTCTCGGGTACATTTCCCCGCCCTCTCCGTTATAGGCTACCTTAACTAACCGTGCATGTTTTACCTCTTAAGTAGGGAACATACGCACACATGAATGACCAGCCCTCCCTCCGTGCCTAATCTACATTCATCCCCGCACCCACTTTCCCACTTAACCTATCCACCTACAGCGGCTGCATGGGCACACCTCCTCTTTAAAGAACGCACGTAGTTAAGATACATACCTAAAGCATGGTTGCCAACTCTCCCTGAATATCAGGGAGACTCCCTGAAATGTGGGTAAGCTCCCTGACTCCCTGAAGTGTTTGATAATCTCCCTGATGTTGATTCAGTTCCAAAAGTCACTGCTGTATTATGACAAAATGTAGATATTGTGTCCTGTTTCCCTGCATTGAGGCCTATGGAGGCAGCCATTTTTATGGAGGCCAAGATGTAATCAAAGACTGGCAATTCTTTTTTTAATAAATACGTATTTATTCACTGATAATTTAAAACTGAATAAATACTTTTGCTGCCATTTTTATTGAGAAATACTTTTCCTGGCAGTTCTAGACACCCCGGGTGGAGCTATTCACAGAACACACCCCTTTAGTGCAAGACACACCCCTTTGGTAGTACAGGACACACCCCTTTGGTGCAGCGCCTTGATAGGGTTATCATAATCTCCCTGATATTCATTTGCAAAAGTTGGCAACCATGACCTAAAGGCTACGAAGGTTATGTTGTCAGTATGACTAAGCATGCACAGTAGCCGTAAATATAAGTACAATGAGAAAGCAGTTGACATTATTAAATAGGGGGGAAAAATGAAATGATTGATAAAAGGAAGATAAAAAAAATACACATAAAGCTAAATAAATGAAAAATGCATAAACATAAAAACACATAAACAGCTAAACAGGAAACAAAATGACTTCTCTTTCTACACTGACAATATCTCCATTGACCAGGTTTCTCCTGACACAGTATGCTCTGTAATTGAACTTATGGTTAAAGCCTTCAATGATAGCGGTTTCCCCACAGGAAGTAGCCAATAATGCGGACAGATTAAGGTACTTAAGTCTCTGTGATGCTTTATAAGTATAGTTGAAATAGACAAAGTACATTTGAGAAATTGACGGTGAGTATTCCAATAATGAATAAAACATCAATAAACTCTATGAACGGAGCTGTGATATATATTTTAAAAAAAGAAACACAGGGAAAGAAAAAAGAAAAAAAAATTAGAACTGATACTAGATACTAGCATACACACAAGATCACTTGTAAAAATGACCATAAAACATTTAATCCGCAACAAATATACATATTAAGTAGGAAATAAGTAAGTGTGGATTCTATGCACTTAAGTGACAAATGCACTACTATGACACTCCTCTCGTTCTTACTTATTTTGGCTGACTTTCGCCACCAAAGGGCTACCTTAATTTTTCGTGTGTATGTCTGTGCGAAGTTTGCTAAAGTAAGAACGGAAGTGTTCAACCCCACCCATACTGTCCAATTTAAATGCCTCCCCCCACCCACTTTGCGTGTCCTTGTTCCTGCGGAGTGCTGCTATGCCCTTCCTTACGGATGTCATTAGGTTCTTAGATTAATTCCGTGAGTAATGAGTTCTTAAACATAACATATGCCGCGCGCATGTGCAGATAACAAAAAACGCAAACATACGCACACGGTCTGCGTATATTTAGGAACGTTATTAAGTGTGAATCCAGTCCATAATGTTTAGACAGCAAGGACCTGATCCAGACTTAACAATGGTTTCATACGCAAGACATTCTGAGAGTTTGCACACAAGAGGCGAGTGCACTCCCATGATACTCCTCTCTAATGAGCGCAATTTAGGTTACTTCCACGTCCTTAACTCTTTCGTAGCCTTTCTGTAAGTAACACTGGGGGCCAGATTTACTAAGCTGCGGAATTGGAAAAATGGAGATAGCATAGCAGCCAATAGCCAATCAGATTCTAGCTCTCACTTCCCTATTACATACTGGAAAATGTCAGCTAGAATCTGATTGGTTGCTATGTGCAACATCTCTACTTTTCCAAACCCGCAACTTAGTAAATATGGTCCTGGGTGTACGGAATAACTTGTCATATGGAAGTCCCTAACCCAGCACATAATATACAGCTTAAATGCCTCTCCTTATCATACTGCATAAATTCGAACATACAAAGAACTGTCACACCCTAACGTATGGAGCACAGTGTGCTTTCAAAGCCCAACTTTCGCACCCAGCTTGCGTAAATAGACTATCCTTATAAATTCTGGATTCAATCCTATGAGGCTAAAAGTCCAAATGAATTTAAGAAGCCTTGTTTAACACAATCCAACAACCATATTTGGAAAGCAAGTGAAAGCAACTTCATCCCCAAAAACATCTTCAATATCCTGTTGACAGTGAAAAGAGACTGCTACAGGGTGATTTGAGGGAGGTTAGAGTGAAATACGGGAGGAACAACCTAAGAACCCCATCTGACGCTTTCTAAATGTCCCAATGTGCTGACCTGTATTCAGAAGAACTAAAGTTCTGGCGATGACATGCTCTTAGTAGAAATGGCCATGGAAACAGTAGTTTTCAATGGCAATCATAGTTTTTAAATTATGCTTACTTTGATTTAATGTGATAAAGGCCATATTTACACTAAAATGTCTATTATAGCATGAAGATGAATTGATCACTCTCTAGTAAATGAAGCCCCAAGATACTAACATGTTTCATCGTATAAAACACTTCATCAATTATCAATCAGGAATTATTGTTTTGTGGTTTGTGTGAATAATGTTTTAACTAAACCCATGACTTTATGTTAGCATCTGCCCAGTATCTTACTTAATTGGGCAACTAAATGGCACTGAATCCAGAGATCCGGGGCCGGATTCAGAGCTCCGGGCCCGCAATGCAATTGAGGCCGGAGTTCTGAGAGAAGTGCTACTGCACATGTGCAGTAATTATGGAACGTAATCTACGTTACTTCTTGCAACGTAGATTGCGTACACGCTGTCTTTAAAACCATGTGTACGCAATCTACGTTGCAAGAAGTAACGTAGATTACGTTCCAAAATTACTGTGCATGCGCAGTAGCACTTTTTGCAGAACTCCGGCCTCAATTGCATTGCGGTCGGAGCTCTGAATCCAGCCCCATATCTCTAAGCAATCAGATCTACAAGGAAAAAATGTGTTGGTCTCTTCATTCGCAGACACACTGTATCCACACATCCTTCTAATATCCATACGCTACTTTAAGCTTTCCTACTCATGTGTATGTTAAATGGCGGTGGTTCATAAGTCTGAATTGGTAAGCACTGCGCCTACCAATATTGCTGGCGGCGGTGCTCATTTGTTAGCGTCCTAATTTTCAGAAAACATCCATATTACGGAAGTCTGGGTCCAGCCCGTTGCTTTTAACTCTGGATAGAACTCATTGTCTTCCGTTGTGCTGATGCTGATGTATATAATTCAATAGCGTACAAAGTCCACTTGGAATGGAACTAGTTCATAGCTCTTAGTTTCAGTCCACACAGAATAATGTAGGCTGGATCCGGAAGATGAGATAGGAGATCAATCCTAATTTCTATATGTGAGAGAGACCACTCCCTCTGCATTTACAGACCTCCGAACGCATCACCCTGCTTTAATATATATGAATCGGTACATAAATAAGGATTTTACCTAAGGGCTACCAAGTCCTTACTGTACAATGTATATACGTGCCCCTTCCAGTACAGAAGCCTGGTTCTTGGGGAACAAGTAGAAACTATAGAAGTCTAGTAAATTATAGGAGAACCTGCCAATATAAAAATAATAGCAAAATCATCACTTTGATTTGCCATAAATATTTCCCTTTGTATGTTGCTAATACTGTGATCTATGCATGTGTAGGGTCTAGGGTCAGTATATTTTTAAATAAACAACTGAGCAGACTGGCTGGACCATGTGTTTCTTAACTGCCGTCACTTTCTATGGACCGGATCCAGATTTAGTATCGATAGCCCACTTACGTATGCAGGGTGTGCAAGTGGGCTAAATGCGCCCTTCAAATGTTACAAGTGTTACAAACATAACACTAAGGTTACTATCATCTAATGGAACTAAGTTCCGTACGATGCAGGGTGGCCACCTGTTCCCATATAATATAGATGCCCTTGTGTCTGCCAGTAGCCTGCCAGCCTCAGCTCCTCTGGGGTGGAGAAACTGGGAGTGGAAGTGAAAGGAAGGTCGTTCAATAGCTTGGTCACCAATGACAGCTAGGCATTTACGTGGGAAGGGGCTGTGCTTCCCCTCCGCCAGCTAAAGTGGGCGGGGAAGCATGGTAACCACACAGTGTGGGAGGGGTATCCCACAGTCGAGCGGATGAGTGGTCCAAGCGCTTTAGTGAAGGCAGGTTTATGTTAAGTTAGTTAAGCCCGCATGAGATAGGGAGTGACAGGGGGCGTTCACTCCCCTCTTTATGTCGGACGGACAGACTCCCACGCGTACTGAAGTGTGCAGGAGTCTGGATCTGGTCTTATGTTTCTATGTTTCTTTTTCCTTACCCTAAAGCTCTTATTTATTATATTTTTTTTATTACTTTTCTTGTTAAACTAAGAATGTTGCTTTATTTCCTGACACATCTTTTCATTTTCATGAAACACAACACAAAAAACGACAGAAATTAAACATTTAGGTGACAACTTTAAGTTAATTAAACGAGCTTCATGAAGTTTTCACATTCATTTAGGAGATTGCAATGTTTGTCTCCTACGTTAAGCCTTCCGAGAGATCATTATAGAGGAGATGCCGCAATAAGTTAACCCAGGTTATTATTTACTTGTTTCTAAATAAAAATACTGCTACAACATGACAATTAATTAAAGGAATTTTAATGAACACTGCCATTGCTCTTTTAAGGTTGTGTGATTTGAGTCAATAAACAGCATATAATGAAGTTGTAACAATATTTGACTTATACATTTTCCTGCGTGGAATATTTAAAGTTTAATGTATTTAAATTCTATGCAAATTAGGCATTTATGTCACGTTCATTATTCAAGCGGTATCAATTAAAGAGTTACTGTTTGTTAGAAGTATTGAGAAAAATATTACACATTTATTTTTCTACTGCAATTAGTCATCATGCTAACCTTTAGATTTTGTTCATCAAATCAAAGTATATAGAAACATATAGATTAATGGTGGTTTAAGAACTGCGCTGCCCCTATGAATCCTTAGATGTAGCCACTGATCTGTACTGTATATAGGTCTTCCCAAATCCCAGGTAGATATGTACTAGAAGGAGACTTCTACTGTGTCTCCTTCTAGTGAAGCGCCCCGTACTTTGCCTCCTTCTAGTGAAGTGCCCCGTACTGTGTCTCCTTCTAGAGAAGCACCCTGTACTGTGTTCCCTTCCAGTGAAGCGCCCTATCCTGTGTCTACTTCTAGTGAAGCGCCCTGTCCTGTGTCTCCTTCTAGTGAAGTGCCCCGTACTGTGTCTCCTTCTAGTGAAGCGTCCCTTACTGTGTCTCCTGCATCTTTATATGCATATATAAAGTCCATAAAACAATCACCCTCCAATATATTCTTCTTCATGGAATAATGCTGCAATAAAAATGCATGACTTGAATCTATCTATAATGACTGTCCTTATATATCTGCCCTAAAAATGTTAAAAAAACCCAGTCTTCCCAGACATTATATGATGATAAAATCAAAACTAAAATCTTACAAAATACATGAATTAAATTATGCATCAAAATAGAATCCTTGTTTAAGGATATACCATAAATGTGAATTATGTGATGGGTTATTAATATTGTAACTATAAAACCCGCATTTTCTCGATACACACTGTGATTATGAATCAACTAAAGCAGCCACAGTGTAACTAATGTCTAACATTTATTAAAGAAATGGAGCAGACTCATAATTTTCATTAAATCCGTTTGGGGCCATTGTGTTCTGCAGAGAACCAAAACATCTTCTGTTGTGCCAACTTTTTCTGTAGGTCAACTCTCCTGTCACCTGAACTCAACTTGAAGGGGCTGAGCCATAGTTTGATTGAAAGGGCAAAGCAGGTGCAAGTGTAGACCTGAACAAAGCTATGTTTGAATGCGATGGGTGCAAATAAATTTACTTTATTTGTTTTTGCTTTTTGGGATGCAGAAAAAATACTTTGCTTTTGCACACAGAATATTTAATTTATGTTTAATTTTAAAATCAGAGTTGAGACTATAATGGCAATATAAAATTAGTCACTCGCCTACATAATAATAATCAAAAACACAATACTAATATAAAAAATAAAAGAATTGATTAGACCACAGATCTAGGGAGAGTCACTTCTTCTGATAGATCAAATGACACCACAGAGAAAAGAAGAGTGCTGATCAGACAATTAATTCATATTTATTCATTAAAATAATATATTTATAAAACCTATATTAGGTCAATATTTCCTTCTCCAAAATATAAAAAATGTATCAACAAATACACATACCAAGATCACAGCAATAAAGGGTGTATTGCTAAAGAGTAGTAGTGTGCTCCAAAGAACTCCACTACTATAATTGCTGAAAGGTTAATTATATGATTTTGGGGTCTATTTGCAAAGATCATTTTCCTGCGATAATGCCCTTTTCGTGTGAAAAAACAAAGGTTTTATAATGATATGATTTTAATGAATAAATATTAATTGATTGTCTGATTAGCACTCTTCTTTTTTCTCGGATGTAATTTAGTTAATGCCAAGTAAGAAGGAGCAGGGCAAGTGTACCTGATCCTGGTTACAATACCGACCCCCAGGCATACAGAACTTCCATACACTGGGTTTAAGCTACAGGACACTTAAGGTAGGTTTCTTGCAGTGTAAGTACAGCCATAAACGCACAACAGAGGAGAGTGACAGGGGAGCTGTGGACTGGCAGACATCTGGCAGAGGACTGAATCTGGCTCAAAGTTACCATGTTACTTTTTACAGCCGGAGTGGAGTTACAGGACCGTGTTCATAGATGCGTTTGCCAAAAAGTACACAATTATACGCACGAACGGCCCAGGCCAAACCCCCTAACACTCCCCGCTCACGGACTTGCTGTAGGCCACTTGTCATGGCTTCAAGAATGGGTGAACCGGTCACGGGTGGAGATGTAGACTGTACCGGACAGGAGTTGCAGACAGGACAAGGATCAGATCAGGCAATGGATCAGGCAGCACCAGGATCTGACCAGGCAATGGATCAGGCAGGACCAGGATCAGACCAGGTAATGGATCAGGCAGAACCAGGATCAGGATACCAGCAACGCAGGAGAACCAGGCACCTTGGTAGAACAAGTTGTTCTGGCACAGAGGAGAGAGTGAACAGAGTTTAAATAGGGCGCCTTACCCTCAGATTGGCTGGAGGACTGAACTGGCGACTCCTCATTGGTGCTGCAGATCATGTGATGGAATCCAAGATGGCCGCGCCCATGGAACGTGGGATGCCAAGACTGCAGTGATGGTGAGTGTGGAAACTGTCACTGTGACAGTCTCTGTGAACCTAGACCGCGAGAGTGAGCTGCAGCAAGCCAGAGTGGGTAAGTGCAGCGCTTGCTGCAGCGCTTTGTGATATCCATAGACCACTTGTATCTTTCCGTGAGCATTTGCATACATATACATGTCCTCTGTCCGTGCGATTCTTTGAAACCGCACTTCCGTGCGTTCATTTAAATGCCTCCCCCCCACCCACTTTTATGTAAATTTTTACGTCCGTGTGAGATGCGTGTGTATGTCCTTAAGTGCGATGTGCGATTCACAAATCCGTCCGTGAGGCTTATAATCTACGTAACTTGTGTATATAAAGTTACTATGCATGTGCAGTTAAAATATACCTAAAAATACGCACGCAAATGGCAACAAAAACGGATCTCAGAATCCGGTCCACACGCTCCATTGAAACAGTGGGCTTAAGTGAAATTTTTAGACATTGCCATGGAAACACTGGTTTTGCATGGTAGTTATTGCTCCGTAAAAATAATTCACTTCGCTTTTATGCAATAACAGCAGTTTTCACATGAAAACGGCCATAACAGCATGAAAACTAAGTTCTGTATTTAATAAATGGATGAAAATGCTGAATCCAGTCACTTCTTTTTAACCGTAACATTTAGGATTTAGTACACGGAATCTTGGTACAATTCCTGTTTACCTGCAATATTTATGTTAGTCAGACTGCTGACTGCAGCACAGGCATGGGAAATGTTTTTGTTCCTTAGAATACCGGTAGACGGCCCAGATTCACAACCCCGGAACGTATTGCACATACGTCCTTAATTTACCGATAATAGCTACTTCGCATGTGTAGTAACTATTTTACGTAATCTACATATCGTTTTGTTACGTAGATTGCGTTCTTTAAGATCAGGGTTGTGAATCCGGGCCAACATTAGTAGAGAACCGCAGACTTAAAGAAGTTTCATTAACTGTGCTTTACTTTGGTGTGATAAGTAATGGACTTGGGAACATGAACACTGGCACCAGAGTTTAATAGCAACAGCTCAGCATCAAACTGTGGGTGTTATAAAAGAAAAAAAAGTTCTAAAACTGTGCTATAAGCAGGGTAACTTGTACAGTGTGCAAAGAGGGAAAATAAGAATATCGGGCTCTCTCAGGAGCTATGATGAATAGCTTCTTATAGCTTTATAAATCAAGTATAAAGTGGTTGAATAAGTCTAGACTTGCAAAAATTGAAACAATTATTTTTCTGTCCACATCAAGCCATAATCTGATTCATTTATTCGACATAAATCTACTACTATTTTGCATTAATAAAGAGGAATAATGGTTCATTGTTCTCAGAGGAGAAACTTTAAAACTTCAAATTGAAAGCCTATTTTTTTTTTTAAATCTTACAGTGGGGTCCCTATGAATCAGAATATTCCTCAAATATTGCTGCATTGGTTGTTCCTGATCCATATGCTTGTTCCCGCAAGTGCTTAGATATATATTTAAAGAAAAGGGGCTGGATCCAGCAGAGAGACGGAACTAATGAGTTGTGGGCCCAGGTGCAAAAAATGTGCTTTGGCCCTGATGATATCTCAGGCAACCCGGTGGGGAGCATCGGCGGTGCGGTGATGAGGGCTGTGGGCCCTTGTATCCGCATGGGCCCGGTGCTGCTGCACCTGTTGCACCAATGATAGTTCCGCCCCCTGGGATCCAGACTCACCATTTATAGTTATTTTTAGCTCCAAGTAAGCTTAAAATGACCACAAATGGCGGTTGCACATGCATGGGCAGGGCTGGCACCATAAATGATGGGGCCTGGGGCACATCCGCAGTGCTCAATCCCTTATGTGACGTCACCCATGACGTTGCATATAAATGTAGAACAGCAGAATTGCATTAACAGATGGAAGTCATTCCCTGTGCATAGGCCCGTTAATGTGCAGCTTTCAGCAAGTATCAGGAGTAGGATACCGCTGCTACCTGCAGCTGCATAACTGATCTAAGTATTAGCGGCCTTATCTGTCTCCAGGTCCAGGACAATAGCAAAGCGTCTCCCCTGACACGCCTTTGGATTTCAACTTCTTAACCGACTTACGAAAGCATTGGGCGACCTTATCTTTAGGTTCGTAGTTGTGTATTTAGAACGGCTAATTAAGAATGTTTCTGTCTAACCTCACCCAGATTTCCTCATTTAAATGGCTCCCTCCACCCAATCTTCTTATCTTCTTTCTTAAGCTTTTCCAGCACGCCCCTTCATTCTTAAGTCATTACGAACCTTGAGGAAATAGTTTCATAACGGTGATTCAGAGGTGTCTCGTTCTTAAGTCCTACATAAATTGCGTATATTAAGTTACTACGCATGAGCAGTATACCCCAGTATACCCCTTCTAAAATGTATGCACCTAAAAAGCCGCATTTTCTTAACTATGAATCAGGTCCAGTGTTCCTGGGGAGGGGGGCTCCATGACGAAAATTAAACCATCAGGTCCCACCCAATTTTCATAACACCAGGAATAGCTGTAATGATAGGCAGGGGGGATTTGCCGGAGAAATGCCTGAATTTCGGGTTGTCTCCCGGACAATTGGCAACTCTGGTCACAGGTGTCTTGATGGTCATATCTCTTTGGGAGGTGGGGAATTGTGTCCGAATTTCTGAAGATCTCCAGAGACATTCCAAAGAGTTGACAATTATGCTCTTCATTAGGACCTGGATATAAACATACTCCGAATCAGCCTAATTTCCACAGTCCCCTTGATTTTACAACCTTCGTTCATGATGTTGGACCGGATCCAGACCCCCGTGTGCTTTCCGTGCGCGCAGGGGTCTGAAATTACGCGAGACAGAGGGGAGTGCATACCACCTGTCACTCCCCTCTGTCGTGCGGGCTGCCTTAACTGCGACGGGCGGATCAGCAGTCCGTACGACCGCTGATCCGCTACAGTGTGGGAGCCTCCTCCCACACTGTACACTTTACATGCTTCCCCCCGCGGATGGGAAGCACAGCCCATTTGCACGCAAATGGGCTTGGACGGAACAAAGTTACTATAGTAATCCTAGCGTAACATCTGTAGGGCGCACCTTGCGTGTGTAAATCACCTGACGCTATTAAATCTGGATCCGGTCCGTTGTCTGTAGTTACATAATGAATCTGCTTTTGGCAATTTACCACTTAACAAATTGTGGTATCAAAATAATAAATATGTCTGCAAGCATCACTCAGGGGTTAATAGCCTTGTAGACCACTTACTCCCATACAATGTCTGATTTTATCTCAGCTAGAGACGGTGCTGCTATCATTATGCCACATCGATTAAAAAGAACATTTTGTTTTGAAGATCTTTTATTTTTCCTGACTTACTGGTCAGAAGAATTTGGAGGATAATCTGTTATTGTTTTCTATCACACCACACGGATGAAAAATACCAATAAAGAACCCTCAAAATAACAGAAAATAAAACAAGAGCCACCATGTGTCAGAAGCAAAAACAAGCTATTAATTGGTCAAGTCTGATGCTAGAGCCAGGATCATCAGATGCTCATTAAAGCACGTCTGGCAAAAGTCCTGTTTTTGTTTTCTTGTGCTCCATTGACGGAGGCTTTGGGCAGTCAGTAATTGTCAATTCCATTAATGAGTTTACATAAATTGTGTAGCTAAAAGCCAGAACGTTTTAGTCCAGTTTATCCCTGGGAGAAAACATATGTGAGAATAGCCTTTAAAGAAATCCGGGTAAAAAAAAAAAAAGAAAGAAAAAAATCCAATCTTCTATAATTACCTTTTTGTGTCATGGATAATCATTGCACACAGACAAATGCTCCATAATACGTTTCGGAATCTCCTCTTGCATCTTTTCGTGTTTGTGCAATAGATGTTAGGGACGTTTTTTCAAAATCTTCCTTGGATGCAATCTATTTTAACTGCTATTGCAATATATTCTAGATGTTATTTCTTTTTTTTTAACTTTATTACTTAATGTAAGGATAATAATAAGTTTTAGCAATTAAAGCAAGATGTAATTGCTATCAGTTTGGTGTGATTTAAGTTTTTGTGATAACAAAATCCAACAGATCAAAATGAAACCTCGTGTTTACAAATAGAATTAATTGCCAATTTTCACACATGGTTACTCAATTACCTGCGTAGAATACAATCATTGTGTAGTGCGCCAGTAGCGCCAGTAACCTAAATTTTAGGCTACCTCTCCCGCTGAGGTTATTGAACGGGAAGTTGTTGCTGTTCAGGCAATTGCGTGTTCGAAAGTGATACGGCTGACAGCATAATGGGCCGTATCCAGACCTACACTGGCTGGCGTTAAGCTTATAAACCGATCGGCGCATGCACCAGGCAGATGTTGTCCGGCGTAGCTACGTAAACGCCTGATCATGGATCGGGTGTCCGTAGCTGCAGCATAGTAATGCTGGAGGGGGTGTTCCCCTCCGTTACTACGCTGCAGTTAGTGCAGGTAGATGGGGGGTAATGAGGCTGGGAGGGCTGCGTTAGTGTAGCAACACGGCCGTCCCAGCGTATTAACACTCGCTTTACGCCGGCTGAAGTTAGGGTAACCTTCAGCCGGCATAAGCAAGTGTTAATACTCTGGGGCAAGGGGGAGTGTCGGGGGAGTGAAGCGATTAACATGCTCAGTGTACCATCATAGCTCTGGATCAGGCCCAATGTGTCATTTTAGACACGATTCCGAGTTATAAAAAAATATATATTTTGGCCAAAAGTTCTAATTTTGATGGCTGTACCCCTGCACTGTGCTCTGCCCTGCTTCCCTGGTTAGTGGTTAAGGTTGGTATTAGGAATTAGGATTGTTTAAGTCTCCATTAACATAATAACTGCGCAAGTGTGTGCCAGATGTTCCAAAGCAGATTTGTACGGAACACTTAAGGTAGGTTTATGGATGCGTTTCTCATCCAAAGTTCACACGTGAGAGGGGAGTTCCCCATACCTTGCGATGTGTCCCTGCTCTTCCGGCCGCCGGGACTCCCATGCTGGATGACGCATGACATCCTGGATGCTGGGTAAACAGGACGCGTTCTCTGGGTCCCAGCTTTACTGGCCGCCAGGAGTGACTTCATCAGTGTTGGGCATCCTGGTTGTTTAGCAACCAGGATGCTTCCCCTCTCGTGCTGGGCTTGAAGTTGCTTCATTGGTTGCAGCTCCTGCTGAGCCACAGCCTATCAGTAAGGGAGGCTGATCCAAGGGCTGTCAGTGATTGGACAGCCTCCCTGTAAATAGACCAGCAGGGGCATGTTGCTCTTGCTGGTTATAGCGTTTTTCTAAGACCTGTGTCCAGCTTCCTTGCCTGATTCTTGTGCCCTGCCAAGTTTCAGTGAACTCTGAATGTCCCGTTATCCTGCCTCCTTCCTTATCGTATGCCTCCAGTGTTTCTCTCTTTCTCTACCTAGTGTTTGTGCTGTTTCTATTATATCCCTGCCTTTTCCTGGGTGCTTGTCTATGTTCCCCCTTCAGGAGGTCTCCCCGCTTGGTTGAGTATAGCGAGAGCTCTTGTCAGTCCAGTCCATCTCCTGTCCAGTCCTGTAGTTGTCATTATCCCAGTCCTCTTTTAGTGTTCAGTGTTGTCCGTTACATGTCAGTCGCTTCTGACTTAATTCTTTACCTCTCTTCTCATTTCCAGCTTAGGATTCTTCTTCTTCTCCTGGACATTCTCTAGGGACAGGGACCGCGATCTGCTAGGTTACCTGCAGCATAGACTACCCCCACCATCAGGGGCTCTAGTGAAGACCAGGCCTTAGTTAGACTCTGTGCCCTGGTTGCATTATCCATGTTCAAAACACCCTCTTGCATGTGGACACCTCCATGTCTATGGAATGCATGCAGAGGTCTGAATAATGACCAGGGTTAGAATTAGGATTAGGCGTCAGGATTATTGCAATGCTGAACAAACATTGTCACCATTACAATCTTCAATTAGGCAGGAGTTGCGGTAACGACTGAAACATAACAACAGATTAGAGAATGGCATGTTCCGTGATGAAAATCAGAACATCGGTCCAGCAACCCATAGACCAGATCCAGAACTAATAACATTGCACATGATTTGCATATGTCCCCTGACAATTAACATTGGCACATGTACGTGTCAGATGTTATTCAAGTATGAATGCTGATATAAGGAACTAAGGGGTAGATCCAGAACTACATGCGCCGTACGTTTATTCGCGGAGCATATTTTCGTGTGCATAAATTCGTTACACTCCTCTCGGCACACCCCTTGCACGGGCGTATTTTGTCAAGATACGCCGGCCAAACCCTACCTTAACTTTTTCAAACGTAACAGAGTACGTCCGTGAACGGATGTACTGACTACGTGAACGTATGCAGCTTAGCACGCCCATACTGTACACTTTAAATACCACCCGCCGCCTACTTCACGTAAAACGCACGTATTGTTGACTAACGGAAAATTGGCACGCCCACACGTAAGTATTTACGTGACACATACGTGAATTTCCCATACGTTCACAATTACGCTACGTGAATGTGCGTATTTTCTATGGTGCGCATGCGCAGTGCGTTCGTATCTGCAAATTTACGTCTCCGCCACGCGTAAAATCGCGGAAAAGCGTAGTTCTAGATCTGCCCCTAAGTTCTTAACATAAGAAGGTGTGAAGAAAGGGGTGGGGAAACCCAGATTCGAATTGATCCATGTCCATAAAGATTAAGGCAGGGTTCTGGACACGTACGATGCCATGCACTCCCCTCTACCTTGCGTTGTATCAGACCCCAGGATGTATGTGAAGCTTGGGGAGGGAGTCTGGATCTATCAATCAATCTATCAATAAGGACAAATAATAAAGGGGCAGACATATACTAGGGGCACACATTTAATAAAGGGGCAGACATGGATGCTGGACAAATAATAAAGGGGCAGGCATATGGAAGCTGGATAATTAATGAATGGGGCAGACATGGAGGCGGACATATGGCTGTTTGGAGAAATAATAAGAGGCAGACATATGGGTGGCTGAATTAATAAAAGGGGCAGGCACTAGTCCTGCTGCGGTGCAAGACACACCCACTTTCCCCAGACACGCCCACTGGGAGGTACAAGACCCCCCCCCATCTACCATGTCGCTAAATTTTGTCCCTCTTTCCAATTTTCAAATCTTGGGAGGTATGCTATGATCACATAAGAGCTGGAAGGTTAACTGGCAGCTCTCGCAAAATCCCACTCACATTCTACACCCCCTTTAATAACTCATTTACACAGTGCTTTGTTTTGTCATATAATGCATGTCTGTCGAGTCTGATGCATGCGTACTTCATCTGCGCTGGTTGTGAGGGCACTGCTCAGTTTATGGCTTGTGATTGGTTGTGTAGTCGCACATGAGTTAATGTGAGTTCCAGCACCTTTTTCCTTACAAAAAAGCAATGGATTCACACATTTATAAGACTTTTTAGAGGAGTATATCCCGGAGCTATTACTTTACTTTTAATCTTTTGAATTTTATTTTTTGTCTGACCACTCAGCTGATCAGCACTTCTCACGCCTAAGTCCAGGAATTCTACCACAATGCACCACTGCACTGGAATGACCTCCTTCCTTGCTTCAGTCAGGCTTTTTCCTACACTGCAAATCTTTAAACGCGTCCTCAATATGCACCTGTTCAGGCTAGCCTACACCTCCTCCACATAACACCCCAACTGCATTCCACGTCTATTCCTTCCTCTCCTTCCCTTCCTCCACTGTTCACACCAGCATTCCATTTCCTTCCCCCTCCTAATGTCTGCATTCTAAGTTCCCTAACACAGACAGACACACACACACACACACACTTGGGCTAAGTTATTCAGCAGCCAATTAACCTACCAGCATGTTTTTTAGAGTGTGGGAAGAAACCGGAGCACCCTGAGGAAACCCACAAAGACTCAGGGAGAACATACAAACTCCACACCCTAAAGGCCTTGTCTGGGAATTGAGCTCATGACCTCAGTGTTGTGAGGCACAAGTGCTATTTACCGTGCACCAGGTGGGATGCTATGCATCGTGCTGCCCCAAAGCCGCAGCTTGTGAAAGTCGGGGGTTGGATGAAGGTTTGGATCCAGTCCTTGCTAATTACATGCATACTGAATAGCTTCCTTTTAAACTGACTTGTTTGTTTTTAAATTTGTCTCCTCCTTCAGCTCAACAACGTAATGACAATGGGGCTGATCTCATGCAAATTGTCATGCATAGCACATGCTGTAAAGGCATTTAAAGAAGAAGGGTGGGCTACGTATGACCTAACAGCCTGCACACATGGGTGCCTTTGGATTGCAAGCATACCTCCATAGGTTAGACCACCTGCATGTACGCACCAGATGTTACGCTATGGTTCTTATGGCATATATAACTTAGTTCCGCAATCTAGGAGATCCTAATGAAAGGGGGCCATCCCCTCCACTCACCTAAACTACGCAAGATGGACGGGAACCACCTAAATGATACAGCAGGAACTGCATTAAAGACTTCTGCACGGATCAGCGGTCTCATGGACTTCTCATCTGCACGGAAGACTTAAGGTACCCTTAAGACAGCGTAACTGCAGCAAAGTCAGCACAACAGAGGGGAGTAACATGGAAGTGCATTCAACTTTTCTATACAGACTTTCAGACCTCCGTGCATAGGGAACAATCACATTGCTGGATTCCATCCAATGTCTACAGACATTTCTGCATATTAACTTTTAAATATGACATAAATAGCAGAATGAAGTAGTTGTAAGAGTTACCCGAAATGACAAAGATAAAGTTTGGGTTAAAACTCAACATTTTTAGTAACACTTTATGCACAATAAACCACTAAAATGTCCGGCGTTTAGTGGTGATTTAGCAGCCTCAAGCCCATCAAATCTTGAAAACCTAAAAATACATAACAACCCTAAATATGATATACAGGTCGTGTTCCGCATTTGCTGACTCAGAGAATGTTGATTCATATTGACTTGTGCAGCTTTTATGTTCGTTTCTTCAGAAGGGAAAGTATTGTTTTTGAGCTTTAGGAGCTTATACAACCAGCAGAAATGGTCATAGCCGCAGATAACTAGTAACTAGGCTCCAGATCTAGGGCCGTATTCACAGATCCGTTTTTGCGTGGAGTTCCGTGCGTATTTTTAGGATCGGACTAACTGCGCAGTAAATTTATTTAAGTTGTTTACGTTGAATTTACGCACGGAAGTCCATTAGGCACGTACTTGTGAATCGCACTTGGGGACATACTTGCGGAGGGGCGTGGTTGAAATCCGTACGGACAAAGGGCCTGATCCAGACCTACAGCCCCAAGCGATCGTACGCCGTTCGGGAGCGTAAAACCGGGCTAAAAAACGCACTGCGCATGTGCAGTATGACAACTTCCGGTCGTCCGAAGGACATGAGCGTACAGCGAGCGTATTTTGAGCGTATTTTTCGCCCAAGGGGCGTGCGTTTTGTACGACGATAGTCCGGACGCTCGAGTTACTACACAGAGGCGGGGATAGCCATTTAAATTGTACAGTATGGGCGTGCTAAGCCCCGTACGACCAGCGTATCGGTACAAAAATTCGCACTGACGCTTGAAAAAGTTAGGGTAGGGTTCAGCCGCCGTAAGTCGGTACAATCAATGGGAGTGTCATGGGCGTGAAAGTTTATACGCCGGGCAATCATACGCTACGCTCGCGGGCGTAGGTCTGGATCAGGCCCAAAGTTACGTGAAAGTGGGTGGGGGGAGACATTTAAATGACCATTTGAGGGCGTGGTTAGCTACATACGCACGTACGTAAGTATTATACGCCCTTAAAAGCACACGTAGAGATAAGGGTGCTCCATGGAGGCGTAAGTCTACGAAAACCTATCCGTGTGAGGGGAGAGTCATGGGTGTTGGCTTGCAATGTACGTGCGTATAATTGCGTACCTTTAACTAATGGATCTGTGAATACGACCCCTGGAATCCAGCTTTTCGGAACTGCGGGAGTCTGTCTGTCCGTCAGAGAGAGGGGAGTGAACTCCGTCTGTCACTCCCCTCTCTCGTGTGGGCTTTATGGCAACTAAACTCCTTACTATGCTAGGCACACTAGTGCTGTGGTAGTGTTGCGCCCTCTAGTCAAATCAGGCCACTTGCTCACTTTGTGCGCGTAAGTGGCCTAACGTCTGTAAGTCTAACTGTTCACCCATCACCTGGATATAATAAGATATAATAACTGTATAAGTTGAAGGACCAGGCCCATCCTTGTGACATTGCAAGGGTTAAACAGTAATGGGTAATGTTTAATGGGAAGAAAACATCTTAGCATAAGATGGTATCATTGGGTGTAGTGCTGTATCAGGGTGATGCTGGGGGCCCGGATTCATACCAGTGGACGTATTGCACATACGTCCCTAATTTACCAATAATAGATACTACGCATGCGTTGTAACCATTTTACGCAATCTACATATCGTTTTGTTACGTAGATTGCGTGTGCGGTCTTTAAGACCCCACGCCCCCTGCACTCCCCACTGTCGGTAGTAAACCTGGACACTAACTTGTCCAGATAGCTACCTTACCTTCCTTTATGACTAGGTCTGCGTCCATACATAGCCATTACAGGCTTACCCGCCCCCGACCCCTCATATAAATGGCTATACAGCCATTGTAAATGAAGGGTCAGCCCCTTTTGCATACTTACTGACGTACGTAACTTACTTATGTATGTCAGTACTTACGCTATCAGAACAGCTGACGCATGCACATGCGCAGATTTCCCGAGATAGGGGACTTACACAAATGACTTGTGTAAATCCCCTGTCGTATGTTATTTAGGATCTAGCCCAGTCCATAGTGTTGGCTCTATGGACTGGAAGGCGCATGCACCCTACAAATATTTTTACGAACGTAACTCCCATCATATAGAACCAAGTTCCGTACGATGGATTTTAAGAGCAATAGGGCTGTGCTTACCCTCTGCCTGCAAAGGTGGGCGGGGGGGGGAGCATTTAAATTATACCATGCGGGGAAAATCCCACTTCCGCTCGGATCAGCGGTCAGACTGACCGCTGATCCACAAGTGTAACTTAAGACTGCCTTATGGCATTGTAAGTCGCACTGCTTACGAACAAAAGATGGGAGAGAGGGGGTTCACACTTGCGTGTGCGATCCGTAGGTGCACCTACTTCTCCAGTTCAATTCCCCGCCCTGCCCCCATTTTTAGGTGGCACTTACGAGTAACATAGGCAACCTTAAGTATCCATGCGCCTTAAGAGGGAAAATATGCACGGACAATCTCCAGCCCTCCCTCCCAGCCCTAATTTACATCCCTCCCACCACCCACTTTACTTAATTATCTCCAGAGGCTGCCATGCCACGCCTCCTTTCACTTAATAAACTATTTGCAGTCTTTAAAGACCGCACGTAGTTCATATACGTGTCTAAGGGCTACGTAGATTGCGTAGTCACAATGGCTACGCATGCCCAGCGGCCAAAATTGGCCACTTACACACCTAAGCCTCCGCTTCTTAGGTGTGAATTCGGTCCATAGAGGGGATGGCATTGCCAGGCCAGCACCAACTGTGCCATACCCAGTACAAGTCAATGTTACACTTATTGGGCCTGATCCAGAACAACGCTTCGGAGCAGAGACGTAAAATCGCTGTTTTGTACGCACTGCATATGCGCACCATAGAAAATACGCTCAGTAGCGTAGCGTAATTGTGAACAATGCCATTCACGTATGTGTCACGTAAATACTTACGTAAGCGGGGGGTGGTATTTAAAGTGTACAGTATGGGCGTGCTTAGCTGCGTAAATTCGTTCATCCCATACGTACGTGTGCGGATCACTGCGGTTACGTTGGAAAAAGTTAAGGTAGGGTTTGGAAAGCGTATCTTAACAAAATACGTCCGTGCAAGGGGTGTGCCGAGGGGAGTGTAACGAATTTACATGCCCGAAAATACGCTACGCGAATAAACGTATGGCACACGTAGTTCTGGATCTACCCCATTGATGGTACAAACCAATTAAACACAGCACTGTACATAATGAAGGGCATATGCATATCCATTCACAAAAAACAGGCTTCTTCTGATCCTTGCCATGTGCAAAACAAAGCAAAAAAAAAACCCTGTTGCGGAAGTCTTGATCCGGTCTAATGCTACAGCGAGGGGAGGAAATTAACATCAGATACTTTTGGCAACTCTTTTAGTTTTCTAGGTCTTGTGATTTATTCACATGTACTTGATTTGTAAGCAGCAGGTGGCTGTACTTGACAAAACATTAAAGGGATGTGTAACGGGAGCTAGAAATATAAATATGATAAATGCATACAAAAGTTGAAAGAAGAAAACGTATTACATTCATTGAAAAAAGCAGCAATCAGTGTATGCTATCGCTCATCAAATAGTGTAAGTGATTCTGCTGTTAATGCAAGCCGTATGATTGCCATTGGAATGCATACTTTCTCTTCTTGAAGGACAATCTGTAAAGGAGCGACATACTGAGTGACAGAGGGACTGTGTCTGGAGAAGCTTTTTACGAAATCAGGCTGATGTGAAAAGGGGTCTCTAATAGAAGCCAGGAACAAATAACAATGCATAGCAATCAGCTTTAAAATAAAGCCGAGTGATTTGCCATATTTTACTGCTCTAAGAGCTGTGGTTGGACTTGAATGCACTTATTCCTCTGTTAGAGTTGGCTGCTTTATCTATATTAATGTTTAGAGAAGAGATACACTGTGATTGGTTGTGACAGAGAGTACCAATAAAAGCAACAACATGATGCTTGTAACTGGAAAGACTGCAGGACCAGAATACATATGTGGCTGCTGCATTTGATCTGGATTCCTAGTCTTCCTGCCTACGAGCACTGAGTCAATGGGCCTGATCCAGGCGTATGCGAATAATACGCCCCTGTGCGTAGCGTATTTACACCAGCGTGCCTACGAAGCACTCCCCAAGACACTCCCCTTGCTCATATTTACTTTTGACGTTTTACGCCATCTAAACACTACCATAACTTCTCAGAGAGTAACTGCTGGCGTCCATGTGTAGTTATGACGCTAAGCACGCACCATACTGTACGATTTAAATGCCTCATCCCGCCCCCGAAGCATAATTACTGGTGTCGTATGGCACGCCCTTTCATGCGTTGTTACAAAGCTGCTACACTCAAGGCCCATACGCTCAGAGTTACTTTGTGTAACATCTGCCGTGTGCATACACGGTAAGTACTTATGGAGGCTTTTACGCTCATGGCAAGCGTAAAATCATGGGTGACCGTAGGTCTGGATCTGCCCCAATGTGTATATTTAACCCACTTGGCATATTTGCCCCAGGTACAAGGTAAAGGACTGGATCCAGGATCGCATACGACATTTAGAATGCGTAAGTACTCCGTGCGTGCGTTCTGCGCATAAGAGAACATTTGTGGTTGTGCATCAGATTGCACTATGAGTGATTCTGGATTTCACATCGTAATCCTTTCCGATGCCAGGCTGTGACAACCACACACACACACACATACAGGGAGACAAGCAGGCTCAGGTGATTAGACTCTGAGATACAGCAACACACTGGAAGATGACAAACACAGAGTGAAGCTATACATACAGAATAAGGGGCTGATTCAGAGATGCGATTTTCTCGCTACTTAGGTGCGTATATTTAGGATCTTATAAAATTCGCATCAATGCGCATGCGTAGTAATAGTGCACCGCCGTCTACGTAGAGGTTAGGATCTTAAATTCGCTAAGCGCGGA
>WWET01000935.1:451460-473358 GCA_011038615.1 Limnodynastes dumerilii
GTTAGGGTTGCTCAATGGTGGTCTAACTTTAAGATCCGCCGCTGTTTGCAAGGGGAGTGACTATTTAAACAGTGGGCTGTAACCGCTAAGATCTGAACTTAGTTGCGTATATTTGCGATCTTTACGCAATCGCATCTCTGAATCAGCTACCAAAATCTGCAAAGCAACCCAAGGAGCAGGATGGAACACACACCCAAGGCTGCAGCAACAGACTCAGTGAAAGTGTGATGGAAAACACAGGGAGAGAACACTGAGGCAGAGAGGTCTGGAGCTGCGGTTGCATCCACATTGTCAAGCAGAAGCAGACATAAAGTAGTCTGGGGTGAGGCAAGGAAGGTATATGGGAAGGTAACTTTAATGAGAACAGGAGGATAATAAGAAACATAGATCCAAATACACAAGCAACGCACGAGCAGAGAGCAGGCAAGACGCAGGAGACCAAACACTATAACCGGCAATGTGGGAACTACATTGCCGTCTATTTAAAGTCCCAGGGACTGATTCACACTTAAGAAATTTCGGCTTCTTAAGTGCGTATCTGGCCAAAATGACCTACTGCGCGGATCGGTACGTAGATAGCGTAGGTGCGGTCTTTAAAGACCACACGCAGGGATTTATGTCCATAGAGGCGGTGTTATGCTGCCTCGGGGCGTTTTTAGGAATAAGTGGGAGGGGGGGGGTATTTAGGTTAGTTGGGGAGGGCAGGAGAGAGGTGGGGGGGTCTGTACGGACATTGCATACTACCCATGCATGGTAGCTTCTTAAAAGACCGTTCATAAGAAGTCAAAGCTTCTTAAGCTTGAATATATATATCAGGGTTGCCGACTCTCCCGGAATGTCCAGGAGACTCCAGAAATTTGGGCAGTACTCCCGGTATCCCGGGAGAGCCAGCAAATATCCCGCAAATGACTGGAGGCCCGTGGTTTCACTGAAACCACGGCCTCAAGTCCTGCCCCCCTGCCTAGCAACACTAGTATACTGGTGTTGCTAGGCACAGGAAGGGACTTGATGACGCAATTTGCGGCATCAAGCCCCGTCCCGACCCCTATTTCAGTTAAAAAACGGGGCAGTATGAGCCAGGGGCGGAGCCTTATGACGCGATTTGCATAACTCGCGTCATTGAGCCCCGCCCCCGCATGCGTCGCTAGCTTCTCTCCGGGATCTCCCGGAGGGAAGCTGCCAAAAGTCGGCAACCATGACTAAGGGACAGGTTAAATCACCAGTAAAAATCACCACACATCGCCCTTTTTGTTGTTTTTTTACCTCTCCGGATTTACTAGGGGGCGAGTTTTACTATGGTGATGTGTGTTATTTTAAACTCATTAAACTAGCCAAAGTTCACATCATACACACTATATAAATGTAGGTCACTTCCTGATTGTTTATATTTGGTGGTTAGCTGAACTTGTCATTGATCCAAAACTTAATTGTAAGTCCTTTTTACCACTTTGCAGCGATTTTAGGTCACAGTATTTATTTATTTATTTGTTGTTTTTTTTTAACACATTATTATTTGATTTTTCAATACAATTATCTTAAAAAAGCTGTATGCAGCAGGCTGGCACAAAATGTTATTGTTCATTAATTAATAATAACCATCGGCTGCTAGGCCTTGTGAGGTCATTTTTAACGGCATAGGATTAGATCCAGACCTACGTACGCGAGTGATTTTACACTAGTCACTAACGTAAAATCGCGCATTACTTACTACACATGCTCACGGCAGATGTTATGCCACGTAACTCAGAGCATAAGGGACCAGTCACGTAATAATAGCGTAATTACGGATGAAGGGGCGTGACAGCCATATGACACCCGTAATTACGCTATGGAGGCGGGGTGAGGCATTTAAATCGTACAGTATGGGCGTGTTTAGGCACTTACGTATGTGAAGCCTTTACTTACGTCAGTAGCTACGCATTGAAAAGTTAAGGTAGGGTTCGGGAAGCGTAAAAGGGCCAAAGTACGTATGAGCGAGGGGTGTGCCTAGGGAAGTATTTAGAAGGTACGCTAGCGTAAATACGCTACGCTATGTAACGTATCAACCACGTAGGTCTGGATCTACCCCATAGTGATTACTTGCTGAGCAATTGCCAGCGATTTCATCAAACGCTCCACTCACAACCCCCTCTATATTCTCTGGAGAGTTTTGACCCAGTCTCCAGCGAGTTTCAAACTCGCCACTTAGTAAATCCCGCGATTTATATGTTCTGAATGTACAAACTCACCAGACAGAGTTGAACTAAGGAGAGTTTCTAAAATCCATCATCTCCGGCGAGTTTGGTGTGAGTCTACATTTGTAAATATGGCGAGTTTAAACTCGCCGGTAAATACAAGCAATCACCAGCGCGTTTCACAAACTCTTAGTAAGTCTGGCGCCAGGAATGTAAACAGTCACATGCTGCCATGCTTAGCTTGACAGCATGTAGCAAAGGGCTTGGTTAAGCACTTATGTAGGATTCTCCATTATGCAGCAGCCCCATTTTAGGTGTGGAGTGTACGTAAAAGTTAAGGTAGGGGTCAGGAAAGGTAAAATCCATATAAACGGGGGGAGTGTGAGGGGAGCGCACGAAAAGGGGGGGGGGGGGGTGGGGGGGGGCTCCCCCCCCCCCCCCCCCCCCCCGCACATATGCAATATAGGATTGCCCTTTGCAGAACTTCTACTGTGGACACTTACCAGCTCTGTTCGTACTTAATTCTGGATCCCGTCTAGATATAGGAGGGAGCTGCTGTGACAGCTGAGCATTGGGGACTTATGTGGTTTCGATCTATTTGCATTTGTTTTATTCAATCATTTATAATAGCACGTACCTTATGTGAGCAGCAGATGCTGTCTCCAGGGTAGATGGTTGAGCTTTTATTATTCAGCACCAAGAAAGAACATCAACAGTTTAATATATGTTGCTACTCCAGTAGTTATACTGAGCCAAATACAGATGCAAATGTACACAAAATCAGTGGTGTAGCTACTGTCGGTTGCTGCTAAGCGGCCTAGAGAAGAGAAGGTCCATGACATCTGCCATACTCCTCCCAACATTTACAGTATTGAAAACAGGACAAATAAGCCTGTCCAATCTCTGCCCCGGATCTGACCAATCTCTGCCCTGGCCCCGCCCAAACTCTGAATTGCTTCATCCAACTCTGCCGCACTGACTATATGAAAAAAGTTATTTTAAAAAACCACAACAAAGAAAAGCCCTGCCTCCAGTCTAGTCCACTTATCAAGGCAAACTGGAAGGTGGGTAGGACTGTGGGACAATTACCCCAAATCGGGACTGGTATGAAACATTCACAATAGCTAAGAGCCCAGTCCCGCTCGAGCTTCAGGCCCTGACTCCTTGCAATACCATCTGGCAATACCTTCCATGCACAAAACCATGTTGAACTGCAGGGAAAGGCAAACTAACACTTGTCATTTCCCTGTGATAAATAAATAAATTAATGCATTTAGAGCAATCAGGGGTATCTGAACATTTTTAGGTTGGTTGAGGCAAAGTATAATTTAGTTTTTACACCCTGCCCCCCATATCACATGCCTGTATTTTAATAAATTTAATTACTTAATTAATTAAATAAATAAATAAATTGTATACAAATAAATATAAAGAATATCATGTCGTCCAGCCGACAGGAAGCTGTCATACTGGGCATGCGCAGTGCGAATTTTCGTAAGAAAAAACGCAAAAAACGATCGTACGCTCGTTCGAAATCGGGCAATTTCGTAGCTCTGGATCAGGCCCAATTACCCCAAATCGGGACTGGTATGAAACATTCACAATAGCTAAGAGCCCAGTCATGATTGAGCTTCAGGCCCTGACTCCTTGCAATACCATCTGGCAATACCTTCCATGCACAAAACCATGTTGAACTGCAGAGAAAGGCAAACTAACACTTGTCATTTCCCTGTGAAAAATAAATAAATTAATGCAATTAGAGCAATCAGGGGTATCTGAACATTTTTAGGTTGGTGGAGGCAAAGTATAATTTAGTTTTTACACCCTGCCCCCATATCACGTGCCTGTATTTTAATAAATTTAATTACTTAATTAATTAATTAATTAAATAAATACATTGTATACAAATAAATATAAAGAATATCAATGAAACCTTCCTTAATAGACTTATATTTATAGAAGTCCCTCAGTCCATTCAAGAAGAAGGAGCATGTTCTCAGTTCAACTACCAGCGGAGGTCACATGACACACTCATAAGAGTAATTTACTCTCTGTGGGCTGGATCCAGACCTTGTTAAGTGCATGATCTTAGTTACTCAAGGGCTAAACCATGTTGATTTCAGGGGAGTCATATTTCATCTGTTGCAAACTGTGTTAGTGTTGAGAGGTGATGTTTCCTTCCCCAAGTCTAAATAACAGTGTGATAGTAAAGCTGGTCAGTATCTGTGTGCAGTAAGCAATTCAAAGATATATCCCTGCATGCAAAGAATACAATTAATTGGCTCCACCCTGCAATCAACATGGTTTAGCCCAGGAGTAACTCATTTCAAGCACTTACTTAAGTCTGGATCCAGCCCATTATGTCCAAATTGCCAGTTCTCTCTATTCAGAGTATTTACATTTTATATTGTTAAAGCAACTGGCCTTTCCATTTGTAATGTGCGATCTGTAAACATTGGCCTACAACCACTCTCATGCATTTCATTGATGAAACATTTCATGAACATTAAAAATAGAAACATAGAAAATTGATATTGAGAATGGGTAACTATAACAATAGCAACAGGCTGCTACAGTTTAAGATTTGGGTTAGGCCTGAAGAAGGGACGGTTATGTTAGGCTTCCGGAATGCAGGGTTAGGGCTTAAGGGCTGTTAGGGTTATTCTGTGGGACATGGACAGTTAGGGTTAGGGCTCAAGAAGTGGAAAGTTAGAATTAGGGCTGAAGAGAAAGGTTAAGGTTAGGCTGCAGGAAACAGAGGATTAGGGGAGGGTTAAGGGTGAAATACAAGTGCTTTCTTGTTGGCAGTCAAATCTTTGCAAATTCAGGGGCAGCACTGTCGCTATTAAAATTTAAGACTGCAGGCAATTGGCAGCAGTTGCCATTCAACTGACACTCGATGGTCATTCGTAAAACAGACCATCGTTTCAGCAAATCACACCCTGTTACCAGAGTGTGGTCAATCCTAAGAATCTGGAAGACATTTTTACACATTTTAGTGTGTAGATGCATCATAATTTGAGAAAAAGCAGGGAGATAATTTTTCCTGAACAAGAAATGTTATGCTGGCTGCACACATTCCTGATTTTATAAGCAATGTACCTGACCTAGTGATTATTTTTTTTAGAAGGTTGTTTCTAGAAAATAATCAGTATCGTTCGTATACACTATATAATTATTCACAGTTATCTGTTGTAATGATCAGTGTCCCTGTATAGACTGAACAGAAACTGCTGGAGTCACTAATAATTACAAACAAGTCAGTAGTGTTGTATTTCAATTATCACCCTGGCACTGTTGGTAAACATTATCGTCTCAATTATAATTTAAAGGGAAAAAAATGAATAATTGTGTAAGGACCAAAGTAGGGTTTGCTGGCAAACAAGACTGATATCAGGAAAATCAGGGGTATGAGCGGCAGAGGGACTTTACATGTCTCCAGCACTAGGATTTATCAGCCTAGTTAGTGGAACCATAGAGGGGATACCTACAATCACCCTGGTTCAATCAGCCCATGGAAAATTGGCACCAGAGCTGGTTCTATATAGAGGATTCATCCCTGGAGCAACTGGCCCGGGGCTGCCTGGAATTATAGGGGGAGGATCCCACTTTGTGTTTGTTCCCTTTTATTGTTCCACTAGCCTGGGTTGGTAAATCCTGAGGATGGCAGAGTGAAAATTCGGGGTGCCCATCCACCAATTTCCCCACAATCAGCCTTGGCTTGTCACTGCTAGTGCTGGTTGCAAAGTGCAGAGGGACCTAATTCATTTTTTTATTTAATTTCTGACTTCTTTTTTGTTTTTTCATAGTGTGTGTGCACACTGTACAATTATCAATTGATTGGCCCAATAATTGTATAATGTGTACCTAGGTTAACAGATAATTCTCTCAATCTGGATAAAAATTGCTCAGTGTCTGGCACTGCTGTTGAGTGCTTTCAGGATCATGTGATGTCCCTGACAAGCTGACCATTTTTCCGATGTGTCATACTATACACAACTCCTCTTACTAGTTTGGAGCCCTTTGTGTTAGAGTATTTGGTGTCCACTTTGTGGTTGTGTATTCTCCTTCTCTTTTAATACTTGGATTGGAGATTTCAGAATGGAACTCGGCTCAGTGTTCTGGTGTGTGTTAGTTTCATAACAATGAATTAGGTAGGATTGTGCACATTTAAGCAGTATGTATGTGTGTCTATTTTTATTTTATTTTTAATTTTTTTACTTATTAAATTGAATTTTTTAAATATATTTTTTATTTTATTTACATGTACATATCATTTCTAGCATTCTCCCCATATACCCATATCCTGACCCTAATAGCAGCTACAGCATTAGGTAAATGAAGAAAAGGGTAAATGAGGAGACTGCTGGAATTCCTATAAGTACGTTATCTTCAGATGTCCCTATTTTTATTGTCAGTGCGGGGTGAGAGTCTCTGCTCCTACAATTTTTAAATATCATTATCAGTAGAATGGGCAGGCGGTATAGATTGAGTATAGATTGCAATGGAAACTATCTATCATTTGATTTCACGCGATAATGACAGTTTTCTTATGAAAATTACTATTATCACATAAAACTGAAGGGCCTGATTCAGATGTAAGTAGGAAATAAGTAAGTGTGGATTCGCAAAACTACGCACCAAAGTGGCAAATGCACTCTCATGACACTCATTTTTACTGATTGTAGCTGACATCCGCCACCATGGGCCTACCTCAACTTTCCGTGCATATCCTTGCGTGGAGTTTGAAAAAGTAGGAATGGAGTTACCTAATCCAGCCCATACTTTCCAATTTAAATGTCCCCCCCACCCACTTTGTGTATCCTCGTTCTTACAGAACGCCCCTTTTTATGGATGTCACTAGGCAGAGATCAATTCCGTGCGTAAATAGTTCTTAAGCGCAACATGCGAAGATAGAATTAAAAACGCAACATACGCACACGGCCTATGTATTTTTAGGGACATTGGGCCAGATCCAGACCTATGTTCCCCTTATGTTTCAATGTGTAGCGTATTTACGCTATCGTAATTACTATGCACTCCCCTCGGTCGTACGTACTTTTGCCGTTTTACGCTTTCCACACCCTACCTTAACTTTTCCAAGCGTAACTGCTGTCAGCCGTAATGGCTGCAAGCACTTACGCACCTAAGCACGCCCACACTGTATGACTTAAATGCCCCCCCTCCCCCCGCCTCCAAAGTGTAATTACAGGTGTCGTTTGGCTGGCCCGCCCCTTTGTTTGTAGTTACACTGTTGATACTAGTACGTACGTACGTGCAAAGTTATGTGCCGTAACATACATGCGTAGTACATACAATACAGCGTTTTTACGTCTCCAGCTACCGTAAAATACTAGCATAAAATGTAGCTCTGGATCCGGCCCATTAAGTCTGAATATGGCCAGCAGTGATCACTACTTAGTAAATAGAAATCTTATTCCCAAATTTGTTGAATATTGACAGAGATATAAAGAGAATCAGTATTTTTCATTTCAGATGGAATCTTTTAATTGAATTTATATGTCGTACTCCATGTATTTGGAATTAACTATTTCAATTTGTACTTTTTGATTATAGCACTTATGATGTACTGCTTGGATATGGATATTCTACTGGATTTTACAGACGATCATAATAATGTAATTCCAGCACTATAAAAGAAAGATTAAAAAATAAATTGACTCATTTTTTGGACATATATTAGCTTGAGAACCAAATATGTTTAAGGTTTTGTTAAAGCCTTAGGTAACGCTGTTATTAACACAGCAATCATGGAATACAATTTTAAAAAATCCTCTTTAAAATAAATCACTGAAGCAGACTAAAAGAAAAATAGTTTTACACTCTTCTTCACCATTTTTTTTTGGGGGTGTAGTATGGTTAGAGACAATAAACAACACTAAAATACCGACAGGGTCAACTGATCGACATTCTTCTATCGGAGAGAGTCATGTAAGTGACAACTGCTGGATAGAATATTGTAATGCAGTGTTACGATCGCTGCATTTACTGTCTCAATTGCTGCATTTATCCTCACGATCGGAGCTTCTTTGCACTCATTGCTTTGGTTACCTTGATTCGATAACATGACACCCTCTGTTTTCCAAACACTTCCTGTTTCTGTACATCAGATATACCTTATTTCCTGAAAAAGAGATAATTGGTCAGAATGGCAATATAAGGGGTTATAAGTAATTGAAAATAAAATAAATAACTATCAGCGAAGATAGAGCACTATAAAACAAACAATGAAGTCTGCTCTCCCCAATCAAAATGTAGAATCAACAAAAAAACTGTATGGTGAGCGCTAATCTACAGCTGAAAAAATGACTACTGGAATGGCTCCTGTTAGTCACATTGATTTATTAAACATATAGATAATAATAAAATCGTACAAACATATGTGTAAAAAAATATGTAAATAGCAAATAATAATGTCCTCATGTAAATACCACTACACCTGGTCAGATAAGATCAATATGCCGTGCGAAGGAATTAGAGTTAAATATTTCTTCCGCGTACTGGTTGATTTAAACCTTGACGCGTTTCATTCTTTCTGATGAAATCGCAAGCCAAAGAGATGAAACGTGTTGAGGTTTAAAAAAAACAGCCCCTCATTAAGTATTCACCTGGGGCCTGATCCAGACCTACGTCCGCGAGCGATTGTATGCCGATCGGGAGCGTAAAACCGGGAGAAAAAACACACTGCGCATGTGCAGTATGACAACTTCCGGTTGTCCGAAGGACATGAGCGTACAGCGAGCAAATTTTGAGCGTATTTTTCACCCAAGGGGCGTGCGTTTTGAACGACGATAGTCCGGACGCTCGAGTTACTACACAGAGGCGGGGATAGCCATTTAAATTGCACAGTATGGGCGTGCTAAGCCCAGCACGACCAGCGTATCGGTACGAAAATTCGCACGTACGCTGGAAAATCTTATCCGAAAATTCGCACGGACGCTGGAAAAAGTTAGGGTAGGGTTCAGCCGCCGTAAGTAGGTACAATCAATGGGAGTGTCATGGGCGTGAAAGTTTATACGCCCGGGCGATCATACGCTACGCTCGCGAACCTGGAATTGTGACTGATATCGGGAGGTGCCGACAATACATCCTCCCCTTCACATACTGAGACTCTCGAGAAGCCGGGTGGTTCTGACTGTCTCTTTGTGATCGGCTGCACACCCGCCAACTCAAGTGAGTGAACTATTGACTCCATTTAATAAAGCAATGTGACTAACAGGAGCCATTCTAGTAGTCATTTTTTCAGCTGCAGATTAGCGCTCACCTTACAATTTTTTGTTGATACTTTGTTTCCTGCTTTTTAGTTGTTTGTTTCCTGTGTTTCAATTTAGTCATTGTATCTCTCTGTGGATATTCCTAGTATCTTGTTACCATTTGTTATTTATTATATATATTATTATGTTTGTTATTAACGGGTTTTTATATAGTACTATCAGAATAATTAGTAATTTACAGAAAATATTTTACATTCACTCACATCAGTCCCTGCCCCATTGGAGCTATATTCTAAGGTTCTTAACACATACATACATACATACATACATACATACATACATACATACATACATACATATACATATACCAGTGCTCCTCAACCTTTTCTCAACCTTCGGCACACCTAAGCCCTTCCCAGAATTCCATGGCACACCAAAAGCAAAATATACAAAAAAAGCAGGAATTACAAAGTACATTATTTATAACTAATTTAACTATTTTAGCAAGTAGTCCCTATCATGTGTCTCCAGCTCTCCAGTATTCCCCATTCATGTATCTGCAGCCTCCCCAGTATCCCCTTATTTCCTTAAGGTGAGGTCTTCCAGTGCTTTTTCTCCTGTTGGAGGCACTGCGCCATGGCACACTTGGCAGCATCCGTGGTGCACTGGTGTGCCATGGCACACTGGTTGAGGAGCACTGACATATACACACACAGACTAAGGCTAATTCATTCAGCAGCTACCTGCCAGTATTTTTTTTATTGTTTTTTTTTGTGTGATAGGAAACTGGAGCAGCCAGAGCAAACCGGAGAAGACAAGGGGAGAACATAAAAACTCCACACAGATTAGGCCTTGTCAGGTAATCAAACTCATGACCACAGCTCTGTGAGACACAAGTTTTATGCACTGAGCCACCATGCTGCCCCATTTTCCTTGCATTCTATCTACACCTGGCTTCTGGCTCACCACTCTCAGACCTGAGCACTAGCGAGAGGGATTGCAATCTTTTGCTGGTCTGCTGCAAAATCCATCGCCACCATTAGGGCTCGGTGAACATCTGACCAGTAGTTAGACTCCGTGCCTCCAATCAAACATGGCGACTCGCCCGTCGGACACCAATTTCGTAGCTCTGGATCAGGCCCCGTGCCTCCAATCAAACATGGCGATACTTCACGTGTTCATTAACATTAGAGTGGAAGAGAAGTACATGGAGAAAGCTGAAAGAAGCAGCAAGGACACAGAGAGGAGGAGAGAATCGTGAGAAGGAATGGAGACACAGATGGGAGGAGAAAACCTGGGAGAAGAAGCAGGGGCAAAAAGGGGAAGAAAAAAGCTGGGAACAAGAACAGGAGTGGATACATAGATTGGAGGAGAGTGTTGAAGGAAGCAGTGAGGATACAGAGGGGAGGAGAGAGCTGAAAGCAGGAGATGGGACACATAATGGAGGAGACGAGGACTGGGTTTGAGGACACAGAAGGGAGAAGATACCCAGGAGAAGAAACAGGGACACAGATGGGAAAGGAAATCCAGGAGAAAAAGTGAGTCACAGAGGGGAGGAGAGAGCTGGGAAAAGCAGTGAAGACACAAAGGGAAGGAGAAAGCTGAAACAAGGAGTGAGGACACAAGGTGGAGGAGAGAGCCAGGACCAGGTACACAGAGTGAAGGAGAGAGTCGGAATCAGGAGCAGGGGAGAAGAGAGCCAGAAGAAGGAACATGGACACAGAGGGGAGGATAGAGCCAGAAGAAGAAACAGGGACACAGAGGGGAGAAGAGAGCCAGAAGAAGGAACATGGAAACAGAGGGGAGGAGAGAGCCAGAAGAAGGAACAGGGACACAGAGGGGAGGAGAGAGCCAGAAGGATAAGGGACACAGAGGGAAGGAGAGAGCCAGTAAAAGGAACAGGGACACAGAGGGGAAGAGAGAGCCAAAAAAAGGATCAGAGTCACAGAGGGGAGGAGAGAGCCAGATGAAGGATAAGAGACACAGAGGGAAGGAGAGAGTCTGGAAAAGGAACAGGGACACAGAGGGGAGGAGAGAGCCAGGAGAAGGAACAGGGTCACAGAGGGGAGGAGAGAGCCAGGAGAAGAAACAGTGTCACAGAGGGGAGGAGAGAACCAGATGAAGAAACAGACACAGAGGGGAGATGAGAGCCAGGAGAAGGGTTGGGGACAGGGTAAAAGCTCTTCTGTAAAAGCTTCCATTTAGCTTACCCTACTTGCCACTTGCATACTAAAATTTAAGGGACAAACGCAGGAGTTTTTTTTATTATTATTATTATTACCATAAATGTTAGAAAAAATATATACATACACAAACTCACTGTATTATATTGTTAGATGATGCCACACAGTGGTGTCTTCAGAACCAGAAATTACTGTATCTGTCCTTAAGATAAAGACTGATGACAATGAAGCATTAAATAACAAATTAATGTTATTCTTGGTTTAATTTCACTACATATACCATAAAGTTATCATTCTCATTTACGATATGACATCTTTCATTGGGAAGTATTCAAATATTATCCATGCAAATCACAGACATGTTTTTTATACAAGATTAGGTCCATCTTTTACTGATTGACAGGTCAGTGACATCAATGTTCATACATGCAGGAAGACTGCTGTGTGACATAGGTAAGAATCTTGCAAGCAGTCTGGAAGGGAATCATATGTACATAGTTCAGCTGATGCTGTTATTAGTGTCTTACAATGTGGGAAGATGGTAAGAGTAAGTTTAGCACACAGTGAGGTGGAACAGGCTGCAGTCACTGGCATTTGCAGTGGTTGGGGATGGGATCAAGGAACAGGGAAATAAGAGGGGAAACAGGCTGGGGGACAGGGCGGCCACTAGTGGCTGGAGAATGAAATACATGTTTAAAAAAAATGTTTTCTGAATGGAGTATTCCTAATCCTAGGGCCAGATTTACTAGGCTGTAGGTTTGGAAATGTGTAGATGTTGCCCATAGTAATCAATCATATTCTAGCTGATATTCTCTAGTATGTAAAAGGAAAGTGGGAGCTAGAATCTGATTGGTTGCTATGGGCAACATCTCCACTTTTCCAAGTTTAGTAAATCTGGCCCCTAAGGTTTATAAGAGGGTTTTCAAGCACCCAAAAATCTTCCTCCCACACTCAAGGTACACCACTAAACCTGTAAGTCCCTTTCAGAAATGAAAGACTAACTGTGCTTTGTAACTTGTTATAATTTGTGCTCCACAGATATTTCCAAAAATTCAATGTCCATTTCCAAAATAATAATTAAGAAAAATTGTGTTATGATTAATAGCTAAATTACTGAAGCATTTAAAGAAAGACAACACAATCTGTGTGGGTTTTCTGCTTCCTTAGTATTAGGTGCACAGTTCCTTAAAATTGTATGATTTGCTTTGCAGCATAAAGGCTGAAACTCAACTATATACGTTTCACTTTAATCTTGATGAAGCTTCTATGAAACCAAAAAGGAGCCATGTTGTATGCAGATCTCCTCCGCTCTGCCTCTTTTTATTCAAATGATATGCACAATATGACAGCATTAGAGGAAAATGTTGTGCTAGAATTCTGATATTCTGCACAGAGAGCTCCTTGCCAGACAACTGGTACACTCAATCATATTCTATAATATATGCCAAACAATTTGCTCCTTTCAGGTACAGTAATCAAAGCCATTTCTTTGCTGTAACTGTTTCTCTGTTTACAGTTCTATGCATGAATGGAGAAAAGATGCGTTTACTCCCGAGAACCAGGGATAGAATGCAGTCGAATTGACTCTTGTTTGGGGACTAAATTTGTGGCAGGCATAAATCATGCGAAATAACTGGTGACTTTTAAGGAACAGATATTGCACAGTTTGAATCAGACGCTATTGAGAGTTTCTTTTCCTCGTTCTTTTTTCTTCCCTAGACTCAGAAAGTTTTAATAATTTATACTGTTGGCTTAGCTAAAGATCAAGATCAAAAGCAAATGTATTAAATACAATATCTATATATAAATGATGAAGCTTGTTAGTTGGTAAATATGTTCAACACACCTGCACTGTTTGATATGAAATCAACGCAAGATGGTCCAGATAGATCCTGTTCAGCTTTTAGGGGGATCATCGGTTAATCAATCAATCAATCAATCAATCAATCAATCAATCAGTCAAAAAACAATAATTAAAAAAGCAACTTTTTAATATTACAACTGTCTATGAAAATACAAGCAGTAACTGTATTTGTTTTTCATGATAAGACTAAAGATAAGAGATAAGATAAAAGATTGTGGGTGGATCTAGAATTTTGCTGAACATCCCTGCATTTCAGTTGAATTGTATCTGCTCTTCAAGTGAGTGTACATAATTCAATGCTGGCTAATAAGTATATATTTTGATCCAAAGTTAAGAGGAATGTCACATCAGACAGAGGGGCGAGCTAGAATTGGTATTCCCACTTAGTAAATATACAGCATAGGTGTTCCCACTCTCTGTGTTTCCATCAAGATCTTCATCCTTCTGAGAATGTCCATGCCCTTTAGAAAGAAAACTTAGCAGAGGCGTTGACTGTCAGAAGTGTGTACACATGAGCGGGTTACAATCTGAACATTGCTGCTTGGATAGACCGACTGCAGCTTATGGATATATCCACATTTTTTGGCTTGAGGAACCAATAGTACAGAAATCCAAAATTTAGAGTGCTACCATTATGTTTTAATATACCTTATGTGTTAAATATGTATTTTTGAGCGGCCACATTTAAGACAAACAAGGACACAATAGATCCGAATGATGATAAATGATAGCCTGTGACCTGGGGTCGGATCCAGACCCCGCACGATTTCCGTACATTCAGAAGTCTGAAATTACACACTTACGTGTCCCGAATCTTACCTTAACTTTTACGCAATGATCTACATCCGTCCAGATGTGAATCAATGCGGAAGCGGTCTTCCCCGCCCCCGACACTTTATTTGCCTGCCTATCCCTGCTTGTATGGCGGGGATACGGCATATATAACTGAAGGGTCAACATAACATGCGTAACATGCGTAACATCTGGAGCGCACATTCACCAATGTTACTTGTCTGGGACTTACACAAATGACTGCTTAAGTCCCTTGACTTTATTCATTCTGGATCCGATCCCTTGCCATTACCCTTGAGAGGCAGAGAAATGTTTTTCCCAATGGGATGGGGATCGATGGGTTAAGGGCTGGGATCTGTTTAACTAGGTTAGGGTATAAATTGCCTGAGGAATGGATGTGTGCCCTCTTTGGTTCCTTTTGGTTTGCCTTTCCCTCCCTTCCCTTCCCCCCATTTCCCTAAGATGTCTGTTCGCTAACGTCTTTCTTTTTCAGATGGGGCAGTGTGGACGCAATAATGGGGCAGACATTGAGGTTGGCGCAATGTGGGGAAGGATATGCACCAGTTTCTAACTTCCAGTGTGGATGCCCAGTCCTTGCAACTGGGTGCCGGTGGTAGCCACCCCCATTGTGAACGGGGCATAGCTTGATTATTTTTACGGTCACCTTTCAGCCCAATAAAATCATACTCACCGATTCCAATTGGAGAACTAATTAATAAACTGCCCCCTTATTTTATAACCGCAATTTTAAATCTCTGTGTCTTTACTGTGTCTCAGATTATTGTCTGTTAGGTTTTGAGCGGGCCAGAGGTTCTCAGCTGTTTAGAAATTTATGACTACTTTTGGTTTTCCTCCTTTTTCTTAATTTGGTTCACCAAAAAATTAATACTCTAAAAAATGTAAGCGAACAGCCAATAACAAACAGTGTTTATCTGCTGGTTGCTGTGATTGGCCAATCCAGCTGAAAATCATTCCATTTATACTGTAACAATGCAATAGATTGTTATCATGAATCTATTCCTGAACTAGCCAGCATAGACTTGCACTTGATCGATGAACTGCCACAATTGGCACTGGTAATTCAGTCATATTTTTTCCATGGCAAGTCAGTTCCACATTAGCTGGTTCAGCGATTTACAATTCAGAAGCAAATAAGGTTTACAATGGAGACTTTTGTGAGAATTCGCTTTTAGTAGAGGTGTTAGAGGGTTAAGTGAATTGCATTTCAATATGTTCATCACCAAAAATTCCATAGATTCTGTCTTAAATCTCAAACCTACAGGATATAGGGCCGTATTCAGAGATCCGTTATTTTTAAAGTATGCAATTATACGCAAGGCAACGCCCACCAACACCCATGACACACCCCTCTCCCGGCCGTACAATCGTACACCTACGCCTACATAGACCACCTCTAACTTTAGTGTGTACTTACATGAGTATATGTCTGCCAAACGTGCGATTCTATGTAACCGCACCCTCAAAAACTCAACTTTTCAGGTATGTATTTCAACTCCGCCCCTCCGTACCTATGTCCCCAAGTGCGATTCACATGTCCGTGCCTGAAGCACTTACGTGCGTATTTTCTATGTTGCTTATGTAAATAAAGTTACGCATGCGCAGTTAAAACGTACCTAAAAATACGCACGGAACTTCACATGAAAACGGATCTGTCAATACGGCTCATAGGACCTGATCCATACCTACGCATGAGAGCGGAGCGTATTACCGCTTCAGCGTAAAATCTTTCACTCCCACGACACTCCCTTTACCTTTACCTCCGTACGCCGGCTGAACCCTTCCTTAAATTTTCCCAGCGTCAGTACGAATTTTCATAGCGATGCGCTGATCGTACCGGGCTAAGCACGCCCATACTGTACAATTTAAATGGCTCCCCCCGCCTACATTCCCTAACTCCAGCGTCCGTACTAACTTCCTAATATAAACACGCCCCGTCGTCGGAAAATACGCAAAGAATACGGACTCGGAAAATACGCAAATAAAACGGATGCCAGAATCGCCGCTACGAAAAGGTCTTTGGAACGACCGGAAGTTGTCACTCTGCACATGCGCAGTGCGTTTTTTCTGCCGATCTTACGCTTACGACCAGTGTACGATGCTTGCGATAGTAGGTCTGGATCAGGCCCATAGTTTCTAGTACTTGGAAATCACAACTGGTATAATCTGACACAAGACAATAGTTACATACACAGATAACCTTCCATTAGCTACACAAACTAAGTAGCCTATCACCTGCTCTATATTTGCTTATTATGTCGGTGTATGTTGAATTCATCTACCACGGGAGGACATTTCATGAATATTTTAATAATTACCTATAATAAATGTACTGCTGTGCTGAAATTCTTTTTATCTGATATAGTGATGTTATCTATATAGGCCTCACATTTTGCATGCAATACAGAGAAGCAAATGGGTGCATTGTCTGGCAATTGTAGTGCAGTACAATGACATAATATTTGTTAAAGATGTCCATAATACAGAGTAGCAGCAAATCTCCCGTTGTTTAGCAGTATGGCCCATAAGAGATTGTACCAGTAAGTCTTTCTGTTCAGCAGTATGACTAAGAATGTTAAAAAAAAACACTTGAGGCCGCTCAAGTGATTTGGAAAAAAAAACTGAAGTTAATATTGTTCTGTTTCCTGTTTCTATGGTAACACAATGATTAATACTCTCTGCTTCATCAATACAGAACTGATTAAAAAAACTATCAGTATTTCTACATAGAGGATTATGTTGTCTTAATTATAATGGTCCGGATTCACAGTTACGTAGTTTTCGTCTTACATATGTTGTTTTAAGAATTAAGTTAGAATTCTCTTTAGACCACGCTTGCGCAATCTACTTACAGAAATGGTATGTAGATAGCGTAAATAAGATACTAAGAATACTTAGTAGATCAATTCTTAAAACAACGTACGTAAAATGAAAACTAAGTAACAGTGAATCTGGACCAATATCATTGTACTGGATTCAGACTTATGGAAAGAGGGGTTTTTTTTCCAATTGCTAGGATCGGAAAACGTCTGTTTTGGGTTTGTAGCGCAAGTGTGAGAACCAGGTTTTCAGTGTTCAATCCTGGGACCATTTCCAATGGCAAAGCAAGAATAAAAACAACTGGAGCGTGGTGAGTTTGGGGGATGGGTTACTTCACAGGCAGAGTGGTTGGTGGGTGGAAAGGTCTAGTGGTAATGGCTAAAACGGTAGAGCCGCCGTATCCTTACAAAGAGCTAAGGAACAAATACGGTTTGAGCTTTCCAGAGGTTAAAAACCGGACAGACTACAGTAAATGGGCCAAGTGGTTCTTGTCACAAAATGCAGTACCTATAAAGTAGCCATTACTTGGGATTCGCCAACTGCACTGGTCCAAGACCTCCATCGCGGCCTGCTCTCTCCTGAATGTCCATTTCGGCAGGGTCTTTCGGCCGGATCCAGAGCTACATTCCCTTTATGTTTCAAGGCGTAGCATAGTCACCCTATGGTAATTACTATGCAGTCCCCCAGGCACTCTCCTCGGTCGTACGTACTTTTGGCATTTTACGCTTTACAAACCCTACCTTAACTTTTCTAAACGTAACTCCTGTCAGCCGCAATGGCTGCAGTGCTTACGCGCCTAAGCACGCCCATACGGTATGATATAAATGCCTCCTCTCACCTCCAAAGCATAATTGCGGTTGTCGTATGACTGGCACGTCCGTTCATTCATAGTTACGCTCTTGATACTAGGATGATACCTGCGATCAGAGTTATGGGCCGTAACATTTGCCGCGCAGATGCACAATAACTGCAAAACTGCATTTTTACGACTCCGTCTAGCGTTAATATATGTAAATACTGGATCTAGCCCTTTGTTCCCCTTTTATCAAGAGACCCTCATGTTTAGTTAGATATTGTTCTGCAGAAACCTATATGGAATGCATCATTTCTCAAAATTAATCTAATGAATGAATCAATTAGAAACAGAAAAAATAGAAGAAAACAAAAGAAAGGGGAAAAGATGAAGCTGCTCTTCTCAAATGTGGGTTTTCTATATAACACTTGTAATGCAATTCATTTGCAATTCCTTAACATTTAATGGTATAATTGATTCTTCACATTTTGTTCAACAAATGACCATTTGTCTCTATTTTCTTTGCTTGACACTTATAATTACAGGAAATATAGATTCTTTTTTCAAGCTTATGAAGAGCGCTTTTCATATTTACCAGCAGGTAGACAAATGAGAGCGACGCGTTCGTATCTCAATCAGTCCAATCAAATGCGTTTATTGACCTGAGGTATGCAGATGAGAGTTATAGAACAAGTGATTTATCCGTGATGCTCCTCATATCTGTTGTGTCTTTTGAGAAACATTTCAAAGCTCTACAGAGGTCAGTCTATAAAAGTGACTAAAAGATAAAAAAGACAATTAAAAGAAAGTTTAAAGCGATTTTACTTAAAACATCATCTACTTCTGCAAGTAATAACCATAATTCCACAGCTGACTCCATTCACTCTTATAAAAATAAAAACAAAGGCAACATTGTAGGATTTAAAAGGGGGCATAGATTTATTAGAATTAAATGGACTATTGATTTGGGGTAGAGTTAGTTGGGGGAAATCAGATAATGTAAACATGCAGGACCTGATCAAGTGTATAGAATTGAGAAATGAGCTACTATGCATGTGTAGTAGCTCATCTTCACAATCTACGTACTAGTTAGGTAAGGAGATTGACTATGTGCCGTCTTTAAAGACCGCACATAGAAAATTAGGTAGGAGGAGGCATGTCAAGAAAGCCTCGGAGAGGATAGGGGTGGGGGGATGTACATTAGCCGAGGAGGGTGAGGAGAACCATTGTCCATGCATAGTTTCCTTCTATACGGGGCAGGATCTGTCCGCACCTATCTCACTCTTAAGTGTGAATCAGGCCCGCATTCTCTGTCATCATCCCACCCTACTTCCCAAGGTCATAAACAACATAAGAACACTAACCTCTTGCACCTAATTGCCTGCCGAAGCCCCCGCCGCTCCTGCCAACCTATGCCCTGTCTTTAAAGAAAAAGTGCACATGTTAGTAAACAACTAAATAAGGATGGACAAGCAAGGAGAAAACTGTCAACTTTCTGTCCAAGAGCCTTATATACCACCTAGACCCCACCTCTTATCCCATTCAGCTTTCTTTTTATATGTAAATTTGACACACCATGCTTAAAATTAGAGGTAAGCAGTTTGGGTTGTTGTTAATCCGACAGATCCGAATTTTGGATTTCAGAGTTGAACTGAGCCATGCCCCACTTCCTCTCACCAAATTTTGGATAAGCAAAACACCATTTTCACTACAATTTTGGGGATGGGGAGTCAGTTATGTGTATAAGAGAGAGAGAGAGGGCAGTTGTGTGTGTGTGTGTGTGTGTGTGTGTGTGTGTGTGTGTGTGTGTGTGTGTGTGTGTGTGTGTGAGAGGGGGGCGGTACAGTGTGTGGAAATACTATGTGGGCTAACTATAGAACCTCTGCACACTGGACCAATAATATTGATGAAGTTGTACTCATATATTATCTAAGCAGACACTATTCTGCCACTCATACAAGTGCTAAGGGCCATAATGGGCCTGCTCCAGACCTACACTCGTGTGCGTTTTTACGACGGGAGTAAGCGTAAAAACGTGTGTTTTTTTACTTACGGCGCATGCACGGGGCAGATGCTACGCTCAGAAAATCTGGGCCTTGATCGTAATAGCTTCGTAACAATGCTTGAGGGGGCGTGCCTACCATACAAAATCCGTAATTACAAACCGAGGGCGGGATGAGGCATTTAAAACAGTAACAGTATGGTTACGAACAGAAAAGATTTGCCAGTGTAAATACGCTACGCACATGAGCGTAGGTCTGGATCAGGCCCATTATCCCTTAGTCATCAAAAAAGTGCTAGGAATATATTGGTTAATAAGAGATTCCATATACCTCACCCTGCAGCACATGTCCTGTTGACACTTTTTTCTCTTTAAACAATTGTTTGTTTATAGCATTTTACAAACTATAGAATTTATATATATCTTCACTGTGGAAGGCACCATAGATATCATCCTTTCATATGTTATATAACAATCGCAAGACATGAGAATACATTTGACAAATACTAGACAATATATGGTAGCATGTACCAACCAACCTCAATCTTGTGAGCTGTGAGATGGTCCAATTTGACTAGGAATGACTGGAAATTAATGCTATTCATATTAATATGATTTTAGCAATTAAAAAAATAAAAAATTAAAAAAAATCAGATAAAAAAACAAAACCAAAATATTTTTTTTTTTTTATTTTTTTTTACAAAACCAAAACCAAAACCAAAACCAAAAAACACAAAATTAATACAGATAGAAAACAAAAACCAAAACACAGTGGTCGTCGCTCATCTCTACTTAAAATATAATGAACTGTAGACTCTTACATTTTTTACTTAGTTAAATTGTTTGCTGAGCTCCTTACATTTCTATCTGGGATGGTCTACCTACATAACATTGGTCTAGATCCAGACTTCAGAGATACAAGGCTTTTCCACACTGAAAGTCTTTCCAAAGGCGAAGCATAATGGGGTAAGATGTATACCATGTGTAGGCTAGTTGAGATGGGGAAGTTATCTGTGAGTAGCACTTGTGTCTCACACCACTGAGGTCATGAGTTCGATTCCAGGATTAGGCCTTATCTGTGTTGATTTTGTATGTTTTCCCCAGCATCTGAAAAGGTTTCCCCCAGGTGCTCCGGCTTCCTCCCACATTCCAAAAACATGCTGGTAGTATAATTGGCTTCTGAATAAATTAACCCTAAGTGTGTGTGCGTGTGTGGTTACACTCTCCGGTACAAGAGTCTAATTGCCGAAAATGGGACTTCTGAAAGTTTCTTTTCGAAAGTCCCATTTACGAATACCGCTTTCTACTTTTTTTTAAGTGAATGGTTGAGTATGCCGTTCGGCATACTTTATCCATTCACTTTCGCAATTACTGTTATCCTTCCACCGTGATTAAACTATATGTGCGGATTAGGGTTAAGGTTAGGGTCAGGCTGCAGGGGAGGGAGGATTAGGGTCAGGCTGCAGTAGATGGAGGATTAGGCTCAGGCTGCCAGGAAAGGAGGGTTAGGGTAGTGAGAGGGGAGGGTTAGGGTTAGAATTAGGGAAGGGACTATTTTTACTTACCATTTCGCTGAACAGAGCTTTCGGAGCTCAGTGGATCGATTGCTATGACTCATCATTTGCAACTGTCTGGGAGAAATCTGATTTTTCGAAAATCAGACTTTCTAAGCAGGGACCCCCACGCCGCTTAGAAAGTGTGCATGTGTGTATGTATGTGTTAGGGTATGTAGTTCCAATGAGACAGGTACTGATGTGAATGTGACATAGGGCCTGATCCTGAGCTACGGCCGCCGTCGCTAGTACGACGGCCGTAGCTCAAATGCGCATGCGCCGGGCAGATGTTGCCCGGCGTTACTATGGGAACGCCCGATCTACGATCGGGCGTCCATAGTAGCGGCATTGGGACACTGGAGGGGACGTCCTCCAGCGTCCCAACGCTCACGTTACTCCTGGAGGGCAGGGGGAGGTAAGTAAATGAGGCTAGGGGGGCGGGCTAGACGCCCATACGGGCGAAG
>WWET01000935.1:476803-490780 GCA_011038615.1 Limnodynastes dumerilii
ATGATAGAGAGAATGGGGAGATGATAAATGGGGAGGGGGAGATGATGAAGAGGAGGTGGGGTGATGAAGGGGATAGAGAAATTATAAAGTGAATGGGGAGGTTGAGATGATAAAGCGAATAGAGGGGGGTGTTTTTAATTATTTTTTATTAGATATATTTTATTTTGCTTTTTGGATAACCTGTTCTAGAACAGCCTTCCCCAATGTTCCAGGTGAAATAACAAAAAGAGTCCTCCAATCATTTCTTTGCAGCCTATCACTGAGAGAGGGATGCCATCAATAATTTATAATAATTTATAGGCTAGAGAGGGAGGTAAGTACCGTGTTAGTGAAGTTTATTTTTACGTGTAGGTAGGGACCTATCTGAATGGGGTAACCGTGCAGACGGGTAATAACATTGGGGTAGATCCAGAACTACGTTTGCCGTACGTTTATTCGCGGGGCGTATTTTCGTGCGCGTAAATTCGTTACACTCCCCTCGGCACACCCCTTGCACGGACATATTTTGTCAAGATACGCTTTCCAAACCCTACCTTAACCTTTTCCAACGTAACTGCAGTAATACGCACACGTACGTATGGGCTGAACGAATTTACGCAGCTAAGCACGCCCATACTGTACACTTTAAATACAACCCACGGCCTACTTCACGTAATTCACACGTAATTTGGAGTAACGTAAAATTGGCACGCCCACACGTAAGTATTTACATGTCACATACGTGAATGGCCCATATGTTCACAATTACGCTACGTTAAGGTGCGTATTTTCTATGGTGCGCATGCGTACAAAACAGCGATTTTACGTCTCTGCCACGCGTAAATTCGCTCCGAGGTGTAGTTCTGGATCAGGCCCATTTCCATTAAAATGTGCACTAAGATCTGTTTATATTTGTAAAGGTTGGATTGCTTAAAAAAACTAAAACATCTTGATGTCTATTTTATTAAGTATTTCTGTCTTTACCTAATAGTTATTACGCTATTTTGACTCAAATACTTTAAAAATGGGACTGCTTGGTAACAATTTTCTTAGGGGTTCCTTGAAAAAATATGAAGACCCTGAGGGTGCCTTGAACTGAGTACGCTTCCCAAACTCCACCTTAACTATTCAAAACGTAAGTACTGACATACATAATAGATTTACGTACGTTATGGCCTAACCTGTCCCATACTGTCCAATTAAAATGCCTCCCTCCACCTACAAAGCGTAACTACAGGTGTCGTATAGATGGCTCCGCCCCTTCGTTCGTAGGTATGCTGATGGTACGTACGTTCCGCGTTTCATGGCGTAAAATCTGCCGCGTGTACATGCGCAGTAAATACAAATCGGCAATTTGGGGCAGCGGCTAGCATAAAATCACTAGTGTACGTAGGTCAGGATCTGGGCCTTAGAGTTGAAAATGCCCTGATTTGACTTTTGTCTGCTTTAACTTCTGACTTTTTTTAAGGCCCTTTACTAGACCCTAACTGTAGGAACTTAAAAGCAAATACCAACAGCCTCCGAGGTCAGATCTAAAAGGAACATTAACAGAACACGTGCCCAATGTCAAAAAAAACCAAAACATACTTTTCTTAAAGCCTATAAGGACATGTTAGAGTAGATGGAACTTATTGTGCATTTGACTTTTCTTTTTTCTTTTTCTATGTGTCAAGTTAGCCAAGATGCAGCAATGATACAAGCTGTGAACATTTGCATAAATATTGAAAATATACAACCCGAAATGACATTTCTTTCAAAATCAGGAAAGCAGAACAGGTGCTCAGGCAGCACAGAACACATACAGCCTCCTACTTAAACTTTCTGCTGTATAAATTAAAATTCATGTGGGCAAACAAGAAAAAAAAACAAGTTCAAGGGTGCCTGGATGAAGGTCTTCCAAAGTTGTTTGCAAAACTAACTAACTACCTGTCACTAATGATTCTTTTAAAAAAAAAAAACATCCGTGATCAAGCCAAAGTGAATTTCCCTTAATTCCCCTTGGCATTAACTTCCTGCTTTCTACCTTTGTTGCATCTGGCGGGCATTAAATGGGCACAGGTGGTTCCATAAACATTAAGTGGTTCCTTGATGAGCACCTGCTGAAAGTTCTCCTTATATATTTTTCAGCTAAAAACAAAAACAAGACTTTTTTTTTCCCCTCTCATTTAATGATCCGTTTTGAATAAGTTTTACAACTAATACTCTAGGGTAACACTGATTGGATTAAAAGCCAATCAAAGGTTTTTGGTTTTTTTTCCACGTCATTCCAATTGATTTACAACTATGATTAAGCTTGGCAACTCCAACTGATCTCAGCAGTGGAGATGGACTAAAATGCAAAACTGTTCTGCCCATTTGTGAAAGTTTTACCTCCAGCAAAACAGGCAGTTTGGACATTAATCTTATTACCCCATCTGGAACATGTATACAAACAGGGTGCCAGACTAATAAAGTAGTCGTTTGTAAAATAACTCTGCAAAACAAAATAAACAGACATGAAAGTTGAAAGTCCTTACGCCGGGAAAATGTTGTAACAAGATCGCATTTTTTTTAAGCCTTATTTTAAAATGTAGTACAAGAGATAAAGACCTGAGACCGGATTCACAGATAAGAAGGGAATAAGTACATACGGATTTGCAAAAATACCCACCTAAGTGGCAAGGCCACTCCCATTGGACCGGATCCAGACCTACGGGCACCTTATGGGCGCCCGAGGTCATTACGGCTGGCATAGTAGCGGGGACACTTACATGTCCAGATTCCTACTTTAGTTTTTACGATCACTTATACGGACGCATACCTGATCGTAACGGGTCTTCCCCCGCCCAGTCCCCTAATGAGCATGTCTATCTGCGTCTACACGGCGGAGATATGACATGCGTAATGGGGAGGAAAGCCCCCTTTTTTAAGAGCCGGCGTATGAAACGTTAGTTACGAATGCCGACCCTTACAGCATCATAAGAAGGTTGTGTGCATGAGCACAACCTTCTAGACAGGGGAATTACGTACGTAGTGTACGTACTTCCCATCAGCCGTACTGCAGGATCGGGCCCATTGTTCCTACAGGTTTTATCTGACTTCCTCATCCATAGGTCTACCTTAACTCTCTGTGCATATGTCTGTGCTTAAGTATGTGTGGACGTAAACCCTTAATGTTCCATTTAAATGTCTCCCCAACCAACTCTTCTTAACCTCCTTCTTACAGATGACCGGCATGTCCCTTCTGCGTAACTGCTTGATCTCACTCGTAAATTTGTGTTCTGGGTATTGCGCAGTTTATCTCTTCCTATAACACCCCTGGAAATGCAGCTCCTTGTTAAGTGTGAATCAGGTTCATGGGCTGTTTCTAGACCTCTGCACGTGAATTCCCCCGTCACTCCTCTCCTGTTATGCGTGGTAATGCACACTTCTGTATTCATAGAGCTACTTTAAGTTATCCATGTGAATCTGTGTCCGTACATACACAGAACCGCATAGATCTTCTAAACGCCACCCCATGCAGCTATTCTACATGCCTAATCCCTCCCCCGTTGTGGAATTGGGGCACGTGGAATGCATGCACTGCCACGATATACAGATCTCATTGCGAATGGAACTGAGTCCTGTGCACAATGAGATCCAATGTGTAACATCTGGCGCGAGCACGCACATACGTTCCTTGTAAGGGGGCTTACACAAGCGGCTTACATATGTCCCCTCACTTTATTAAATAGGAATCCAGCCCATGAACAGATTACATTCAGGTCAAATAATGATATAATGTTAAATTATTTTTATTTATCAGTAACAATATTCATTTTTAGGAAGACAAAACATTTGATAGATAGTATTATGGATAGTATGCATGGAACTGGACACACACATTACACAAATGACACAAGTACAAGGCACAGGAGTGAAAGAAGAAGAGTGATTCTAAGAGCTTACAATCAGCTTTAGAGCTAAACTGAAGTAGGAGATGTTTCAGTAACCCAAATTGAGTGTGTTTATAGCGTTGAAACTTGGAAGAGAGTTTGGTTGGAACGATAGGGCGTTGCAAGAAGGCGAGTGGAGTCTATTTTTTTGTAGATGATCATCAAGACTTTAGTAAGTATAATCAGGTGTGGAATACTGCGTGTACCTGTGGAGGAGATAGCCAACAAGATGGAACAGTTAGAATTCCTAGGTGGACCTACTGTTTGCTCTTTATTTCTCCTTAATTGTGCTCAAATTTTAAGGATAATTTGAACATAAAATTTTGTTACGGGAAAGGGACGAGCTGGTCTCTAAATTCAACCTTGCTTAAAGTGCTTAAAGCGATTGTACCAGGATTACTCTTGAGATACTTACTGAGTTTCATATATTCACTTTAATGTTGTGAAACAAACAATCAATATATTTTGACAATACAAATAACAACAGGTGACTTATGTTAGGTGCATAAGTTGTTATTATTATTATTATTATTATTATTATTATTATTATTAACATTTATTTATAAAGCGTCATACGGTATACGCAGCACCGTAAAGAGTCTATAGGAAGGCAATAGTTACATATACAATATGATTAACAGACAGGGTACAAATTCATAAATATAAGGAGTACAATACAGGTACAATACAAGTACAATACAAAAATAAAATACAGTACAAAAATAGCAGAACAATATGTATGGAAAATAAAGAAGCAGGATATGTGTGTAGGAGCAGAAGAATAAGGAGAGATAGATAGAGAGAAAAGATGGGGAGGTAGAGGAGTGATGACAGGATGGAGGAGGTCCCTGCTCATAAGAGATAACATGCTATTGGGTGAACAAACAGGAGACACAGATGGGGAGGGCAGATAATCTTTGGTGGAGGAACGGTAGGTTAGCCTAAAGAAGTGGGTTTTGAGGGAGCATTTGAAGGAATGGAGGGTGCTGGATGTGGTAGGTTGTTCCAATGCAGAGTTGCGGCCAAAGGGAGAAGTCTTGGATGTGAGAGTGAGAGGTTGTTATCAGGTTAGAGTTGAGGCAGCAGTTATCATATGATATCTTATTACTGTATATTGTGTATAAATAGGGTGGTTAAGCAAAGCCATTTAGAATCTGATCTTCCAAGGGCAGATAATGGTTGGATGGGTTCTTCAAACTTTGGGTTGCTTATGAAATGTACATGTAATTGAATAAAAAATGTAATTGCCCAGTTTTTGGGAAATCAATTTACACACGCGTGGATCTGTGGTTAGAATGGCCCTTTTTTAAAAGGTTCAAAACTTGGCTGTGAAATCGATTGCTTCTGCCTCTGCCGAGGAAAAAAAGTTGATCATCTAAACGATGAAGATGATCAATTGCATCTCCTTATTTATGTAACCCCAACCCTTATCCTAATCCTTGCCCTAACCCTCTCCTTCCATTAACCTAACCCTACCCCTCTCCTCCACGCAGCCTGACCCTAAGACTCCCTTCCCCGCAGCCAAACTTTAAGACTCCCCTCTCCACAGCTTAACCCTAAGACTCCCCTGTAATACTCAGCTGTCCGGTCCGATGCAGTAGGCCTGCTGCAGTGCAGGTCTGTGGTGGCAGTTTTCAAATTAATAAATGGGTAAGTATGCCTAAAAATAAATTCGGCATACTTACCCATTCATAAGTAAAAGTTTCTATCAGTAAAATTATTGAAATAGAGACAGACGAAAATGAGCTTTTGGCTGTCTGTATTTCAAAAATAGAACTTTTGCTCTGGAAAATTCATCCCAATTTGCACCTAACATATCATGGAGTAATTTTGCCTGACCCATCATTGAGCACATATTGCGTATGTTTTCCGTCCTTTTTCTTTATTGACAATGCATGCCTTCAGTAATCACAAGTGGGAATGGAATGTTGCATGCTGCAATTTAAAACTTTACAAATATATATATATATAGCAATACTCTACGATAATGGATAGTTATAAATATATGAGATATATGAGATATGGTGATACCAGCCAAAGGCAACTGATTAACATGATGTCTGAGAAATAGGGAGTCTTAGACCGAGTGACCCTAATTATCGTCAGCCAGAAATAAAACGCACTCTTAAGCTGCAGTTGGCTGTATTCATGCCTTCTAATGAGGCCCATATTCCTAGGGGGTGCGACACTACTAAATATATTCCTATTGCTCATTCTGTCCCCGTTTGGGTGGATTCTTTTTAACAATATTAATCTAATTGAGAATTGATCCAAGCAACAGACAATGTGCAATTCCTTGACTTTTTAAGTCATCTATCTGTTGTTGGCATTCAGAGATGATAAAAGTAGAATGTAAACAAGATAGATACTTGGGACCTGATGAAAAAACGAATAGCAGATCCGGTTATTGGAGGCTAATGTACAGATAATTACCATCCTAAGTTCCACATGCAGAGATGTGTGTGTGGGGGGTAGGTTGGCAGTAAGAATGCCATTTTCTACCAGGGATTTTTAAGGTACCTCTGAAGTCGATTGCTCATGCCCTCTCGAAGACAAGCAATTGAAGATCACCAACATGAATCCACAGTGGCAGAGATGAGTATTTACCCAACTCCAAATTTATCCTCACCCTAATCCTCCCCTCCCGTTACCCTAAACCAAACCCTGCCTTCCCCAGAGCCTGACCCTAAGACTCTCTTTCCTACAGCCTGACCCTAAGACTCCCCTCCCCGCAGCCTAACCTCTAAGATATTATACACTATATACACTAATCTGTCTGGTACAACAGGGCAGCAGATGATAATCTTCATTTAATTTAAGGATGTCATTAACACCACAATAATCCTAGGCTTGTGTGCATAGAATAAAGCCAAACTTCTGAGTTTTGCTCAATTTCTGTACATATCAGTTCAGATTCACTGTGCCTGCTCAGAGGTATTTGCTAATTTGTGCAATAGATTGGAATACATTCCAACTCGTTTAAACTTAAGCAAACAAATGCACTTCCAGCTGAGAGGCAGATCTGAGATCTAAAGTGGGTTTTTGCTCTTCGTCATTTTACAATACAGGAGTTATCTCTCCTGCTCTTTATTTACCAGTCCAGACTTCCATTGCTATGAGTATTCGATAACAGCTGGGTATATTATATATATTATTCTTAATAAACTTTGGGAGCATTCAAACAATAGTAGTTAGATAGGACACTCGTTCCATATTAAAATATATATTAAAAAGAATAACATTGGATTTTAAATTGATAGCGAGTGCTTTCTCTAACTATTTTCTGTGGGTGTTTGGTGGGGATATGAGGGTAGGGCGAGGGAGGGGGGGTGATGGGTGGGGCTTAAGTCACCATGGTGACTAGAAATTTGTCGAGAAGTTTTAGTAGAAAAGATGTCACCATATTCTGAAGCAGCCACAGCACCGCAGAGGATCTGGAGATATATTTACACCTTCCTCCACAAAGAAACCTGACATGACACAAATTGTAAATGAAATATTTGGGGTTTTATTGAATTAATTAACAAGCAAATGTTTTTCTTTTTAGTTGTTCGTTAATTTAAATGAAATTTGACAGTGAGGGCACAGGACAGCTTAGCAAATCAATTAGTAAACATGGCAGAAACAATGACATTGAGTGATCTCAATGGCCTTTGTGTGCCACCCAATGATGACAGGGACAAGCTTCTGAGACTGTCCTCTAAAGACAAGATTCAATGGGTGTGGGTCCCTGCAAAGAAAGGCCTTATTTCGATAGGGCCATTCTCTCCCAGCCAGTTTTGGACTGGCTGGGATATCGATTGCTTATGCCTCGAAGAGGCATAGCAATCGATCCCCAGAGCACCGAACACAGTGCTCCAAAAGGTGAGTGGCTAACCCCAACTAACTAAACCCCAACTAACTAAACTAACCCCAACCTTTCCCCTAATTCTAACCCTAAGCCTCCCCTTCCATTACCATAACCCTAACCCTCCCATCCCCACAGCCTGACCATAACCCTCCCTTCCTAAGCGCCTAATCCTAACCCTCTCCCCTAATACTAAAATGCCTCGGAGATGTTACTCACCTCTCCACAGCTGTCATCTGGCAGGTCTGTGAAAATTAATGGGCGAGAATGCCGATCGGCACTCTCACCCATTTAATGGACCCCTATTCGAAATAGAGACAGACGAAAAGTAATTTTCGGCTATCTCTATTTCACAAAGCGGGCCATCGGACCAGAGACTGCAACCGAGATTCAAGTGCTTACAACACAGATATCATTCAACAGAATTATTACCTTCACATAGCCTAAGTATTGCTAACATGCTAAAGCTTTCCACTAGTTAGGAACCCCACAACCACATTGTCCCATCTGAGCAAATTAACAACATGGCAGGAGAAAAATCCAAATAGAGAAGTTCCTCCTCCAGGTTCCTTGAGCTTTTATAGGAACATGGAAGGGAGATCCTGGCTCCTCCCTCATCGCTCCTACATTCCAAAGGGAGTTGGTAATCTGCACAAATTGGAGTTTAACCTCTCTTGGGCATAGGTCAGCCCTTGCTTTTCTAATACTTACACCATTGGTTATCTGCACCAGGTCCTCCTTTTAAGTGAAGGTCTCCGCTCAGCCTATGGCAGTTTAAGTCTTCTGTTCTGTGTATGTGGTGATTAGAAGAGAACTGCTTCCAAGGCTCACACTGTTGATAGGAAGGAGCCATTGCTTGTATACAGTGCCATCTTGAGATAGTTTTTTCCAGTGTTATTATCTTCTATTACAGCTGATGGGGGAAAAAATCACTTCACTGTTTCCTGTCAACAGAATTACTGGAACACCTGCTTTGACTGAACGTATATATTGCTGTTGTGTTGGAGGGGGAACTGTGATTGCCCCCAGTGGTGAGCTCTGATTGGCTCTCTGTAATGGTCGCTCACTTGTCCATATTAAATCTGTAAAGACAGGGTAACCAAGGAAACATATATTCCATAGAGTTCTAGCATTTCGTCAGACAGCAAATCTTAGCTTGGGAAAGGCCTTAAACATTTAAATAATCCACAATATTTTATATCAAGGATATCACTGTAATGACACAATGAAAAAATGGTAAATAAATCCTTTTAAATATATTTCAGTCATGGGATAAAAATTTGTATTTTTATTTGATAAATAAAATTGCCAACTCTCACAAAAGTATATACGGTAACTGATTTCAGTTTAGCTACTCAGTATTAATTTATTTTCCTTTATGTTGTGTGTTTCTATTGCATTTATTGGTTTACCGCTGTTTCTGAAGTAGGATTGAAGAGTTAGCCACAATCCAAGATCATTACAGTACTTTACATCCCACAAACCACTTCTGTCTCCCATAATAGTAAATAAAAAATAAATTTTGCTTACTTTCTGGGGAAAACAGTGTCGATCAAGTGTTGCAGACAGCAGGTACTGCATAGATTAGTGCTCCTAGTCTAAACAGAAAACAGAAATATAGAAGATTAAAAGTATACCAATTTGGCAAAGTGTTTTTTTATTAAAAATGAAACAAATTACCTAGAATTAAAATAATTTTGGCTATTATATTGCAATCATGACTTGTTTATATATTTTACGTTTACAGTATTCTAATAGCAATCTATTATGGAGTGCTACTAATGGGAGATATCTGAGCTAGGAAGCATAGTCCCACAGTTCTTCCCCATATTGAGTTGTCATAATACCAGTCATGGTTATCATGACTTTGTTGTTCATTATAGTTATCTTGTTGCCATTAAATGGCCAACAGGATTGACATGTCCACTCTGTTACTCTCTTTGGGCTGGATCCAGACTTAAGAAGGAGTTTGAAATTAAGGACCTGATTCACACTTAAGAGTGCATAAATCGCGTCATTAAGCCCCTCCCCTGCATGCGTTGCTAGGTTTCCTCTGGGATCTCCCGGAGGGAAGCTGGCAAAAGTCGGCAACCCTGCTCTAACTTCAACCCCAGCCCCATCCCTTACTTCAACCTAAACTCTAAGCTACCTGAAGCTCCAAATGAAGAAACTAAAGTGGATGGACACTGCTGTACAAGCAGTTGGTAAGCAGTGGATGGAGCACAGAACAGAATCGTTACTGCATACACATACTGGCCTGCTTTACTATCACACTGTTATTTAGACTTGGGATAGGAAACATCACCTCTCAACTCTAATACTGTTTGCAACAGATGAAATATGAATCCCCTGCTATCAACATGGTTTAGCCCAGGAGCAACTTTCCTCTCTAATTTTCAAGCTCCTTCTTGAGTCTGGATCCAGCCCTTAGACAGTATTACATAGTATATTTTAACGTGATCACATTTTATATGCAACATATTATAACTACTCTAATTCAGGGTTGCCGACTCTCCCGGAATGTCCGGGAGACTCCCGAAATTCGGGCAGAGAGCCGGCGAATCTCCCGCAAGGGACTTGAGGCCCATGTTTTCATGGAAACCACGGCCTCAAGTCCTGCTCCCCTGTCTAGCAACACTAGTATACCTGTGTTGCTAGGGCCAGGGAGCGACTTGATGACGCAATTTGCACCATCAAGCCTCGTTCCGATGCCCATTTAAGCTAAAACCGGGTAAGTATGATGCAGGGGGCGAGGCTTAATGAAGCGATTTGCATAAATCGCATCATTAAGCCCCTCCCCTGCATGCGTTGCTAGGTTTCCTCTGGGATCTCCCGTAGGGAAGCTGGCAAAAGTCGGCAACCCTGCTCTAACTTCAACCCCAGCCCCATCCCTTACTTCAACCTAAACTCTAAGCTACCTGAAGCTCCAAATGAAGAAACTAAAGTGGATGGACACTGCTGTACAAGCAGTTGGTAAGCAGTGGATGGAGCACAGAACAGAATCGGCAGGAGCAGGAAGGAGCGGAGGAGCAGGAAGGTCTTTCAGAACGCATTTACGCAATCTACGTAAGAAAAGGATACGAAGATTATGTTAATATATTGCTATGCATTCACAGTAGTAAAAATCGCTAAACACCGGACGTATATATGTTATACGTCCGGTACTCTGAACACGGGCCTATATGCCATAATCTTTACTGCGCTTTGAATATTGGAATTTTTCCTATTTGCTAGTAGTGTTTCTCATTCTTTTTTTTGTTATCATTTCAACAAATGGCCAGTGGCTTTTATATATAGAGTTTGGTTTCCATTCAGTCCCACTGTATAAAGATATCAATTTGCTACCAAGATGCATACACTTAGTTCATTTCCATTTACTGATATAAGTGTGTCTTGCAGCAGTTGCCAATGATTGTTGCTATTAGACTCACAATTTTTTTATTTGTTGTATGTTACTATTTGTTTAATACATTTTATATTATTTCATGTGAGTTGCTACATGTGTGTTTCTCACCACTCTATATAGCACAGCTGGAGGAGGAGGAGGTAGTAGAGAGGACAGAGCATAAAGACACGCGGCAGAGAAGAGGAGTGTGGGTCTACGCTTCAAACGGTCCTTTTTCAATTTTCCCCAGGTCGTGGAGGCAGTGGCGAATCGTGAGTATTGCTCTATCCCCAACTCTTCTCATAATTCTTACCCTTATCCTCCCCTACCTTTACTCTAACCCTAACTGTCCCTTCCCCGCAGCCTGACCCTAACCCTTCCTTCTCTGCAGTCTGATCCTAAGACTCCCTTACTTTCAGCCTGACCCTAAGACTCCCCTCCCCGCAGCCTAATCCTAAGGGCCAGATTTACTAAAGTCAATTTTCTCCAAATCGCCACAGAGGGGTTGTGTTTAATTGGGATTTTCAAAGCGAAGTATTTACTAAGGGAAAATTTGGTCAAAATCACCAGAGTCTGTGATTTTAAAAAATCTTAATAGTTTACATCGCTCTAGCGATTTTTAGCATGGTGCACATACAAATCTCTCGATTTACTAAGAGGGGATTTAGTAAATTGCTAGAGATTTGCCTTAAAATCACATGAGAAAAACTTGCTTGGTGGGGGGTTTCGATTTCATTGAAATCGGCACTCATTTAGCTTTTTCTATCACCCTTCATTATTGATAAAACGTTAAAAAAGCCTCCCCAGTACTAAAAAAGTATTTGGAAGCATGCAATTAACCCTTAACATGCTGCTGAATCTAGTACTATAAGGCACAGCATGCCCTTGTATGGCATTGCATCCTGCGCCTTATAGTGCCATAAACGGCAGCATGCCAAAGGTTAATGGCATACCGCCGCATATGCAATTGCACCATGTAAATATTACATACAAACTAGTGCCCGGGTCCGTCCGAGGTTATAAATACATATAAATTTTACCTGACCCACGAAGTTATAGTAATATTTAAAATGTTCCCCTTTAATAATATTGTAAAGAACATTGTACAAAAAATAATGTCCAAATTAAAATGCATATCCTACTTACGGTTCAGTAGTGTTGTCTTGGTCCAGGCGACAGGGGTAACAGCGGCTTCTGATCTTTTTTTGCGGCTCTTGATTGCAGACAGGTCCGGCTCGTTCCTCGTTCCCTCCGGCGAATAACTCATATCATATCTCGGTCCGTCCGAGGTTATAAATACAGTCACGGAAATGACCTGTCTGCAATCAAGAGCCGCAAGAAGATCCTGAGCCGCTGTCACTCCTGTCGTCTGGCCCAAGACAACACTACTGAACCGTAAGCAGTATAGGCATTTTATTTTGGACATTATATTTTGTACAATGTTCTTTACAATATTATTAAAGGGGGACATTTTAAATATTACCGTTGCTTTGTGGGTTAGATAAAATTTATACAAATGAAGGTGGGGGGGGCTAACTTATTCATAACTTGCTATCGGGGCATATAAGTCAGTATCGCGCCATGTGTGATGCTTAAAATATGTGACATAATGTGTATTCTTTTGTAGCGGGCCATGAGTGAGGTTTAATGCTGTAGGTATTTCTATGTTGTTGCTAAACTCGCTATAGTTTAACCGCGCTGTAGATCCTGAACCATCTAAAACTGTGTTTTCACAAATTCTCCTTCACTATAAAGTCTAAAATCGTGGATAGGGCGTCCGTAGCAACAGCGTAGTACCCCAGTGTTACTACGCTGTAGTTAGTGTAGGGAGGCGGGGGGTAGGTAAGTAATGAGGCTGGGAGGGCGGCGTTATCGTAACAACACCGCCGTCCCAGAGTAGTTATCCTTGCTTATGCCGGCTGAAGTTAAGGTAGCCTTCAGCCGGCGTAAGCGAGGGTAAGTACGCTGGGGGCAGGGGGAGTGTCAGGGGGGGGAGTCCACGATGTAACACTGAGCATTAGTACGCTCAGCACTACATCGTAGCTCTGGATCAGGCCCTATATCGCTACCACATAGCAGATGACCTGGTACCCTGTCCAACATAATATATGTATTTTATTTTTACTTGTCTACTGTATCATTGTCAACATTATAAACATTATCAACATCTGATTGGTGACCATAGTCGGGCTGAACATGAGGCTTGTTCTACCACTTTAGTATATATATATATATATCAGTCATTGCGAGATTGATCCATTCCATATGTCTCTATCATTTTTAGTTCCACTCTAATGGCCAGTCAGCTATGTGTTCCAATCATACACAAGAGTGGCTTCTGTTACTATGCAGCCCGTGAGCTGGGAGCTAGTTATAATGTCTGCTCCAACCATAGATTTTCAGATAATTACTGCTATAAACATATTAATGATGATGGACTCTTAGAAACAGTAGGAGTGAGCAATAATAGTGTTATCTAAATATACACTGCTCAAAAAAATAAAGGGAACACTTAAACAACACAATGTAACTACAAGTCAATCACACTTCTGTGTAATCAAACTGTCCACTTAGGAAGCAACACTGATTGACAATCAATTTCACATGCTGTTGTGCAAATGGAATAGACAACAGTTGGAAATTATAGGCAATTAGCAAGACACCCCCAATAAAGGAATGGTTCTGCAGGTGTTGACCACAGACCACTTCTCAGTTCCTATGCTTTCTGGCTGATGTTTTGGTCACTTTTGAATGCTGGCGGTGCTTTCACTCCAGTCTACAACCCACACAAGTGACTCAGGTAGTGCAGCTCATCCAGGATGGCACATCAATGCGAGCTGTGGCAAGAAGGT
>WWET01000936.1:27512-39454 GCA_011038615.1 Limnodynastes dumerilii
ACCCCTATTCCTACCCCACTCCAACATACTCCCTGACACTCCTCACCCCTATTCCTACCCCACTCCAACATACTCCCTGACACCTCTCACCCTTATTCCTACACCACTGTAACAGACTCCCTTACACCTCTCACCCGTATTCCTACAGCACTCTATCATACTCCCTGACACCTCTCACCCGTATTCCTACCCCACTCCAACATACTCCCTTACACCCCTCACCCCTGTTCCTACAGCACTCTATCATACTCCCTGACACCTCTCACCCGTATTCCTACCCCACTCCAACATACTCCCTTACACCCCTCACCCCTGTTCCTACAGCACTCTATCATACTCCCTGACACCTCTCACCCGTATTCCTACCCCACTCCAACATACTCCCTTACACCCCTCGCCGCTATTCCTACGCCACTCTAACATGCTCCCTGATACCCCTCACCCCTATTCCTACAGCACTGTAACATACTCCCTGACACCTCTCCCCATACCAGTGCAGTACCTTGCGCAGCATGTGCACATGCAAATCACATAAAAATACATCACATCAGCTGACGTATCTGGATCAGGGCCTGATCCTCAACTACAGCCACCAGGGGAATTACGTCATGCTCGGCCGTAATTCCCGTTTTGAAGGTTGTGTACATGCGCACAATCTTCATACGAAGGCGTAATGACCAGCGGCCATAACTATAGTTACGGCAGATGGCTGTTACGAAAAGGGGGCTTTTCCCCCCTTTACGCATGTCGTATCTCCACCGTAAAGGTGGAGATAGGCATGCAAATTAGGGGACAGGGCGGGGGAAGCCCGGTTACGATCTGCTATGTGGCTGTAAGGCCGCATAGCTGATCATAAACGTTAGGGTGGGAAAATGGACACGTAAGCGTCCAGATTTACGCCCGACAGAGGGGAGTGCACGGGGCGTGCACTACCCGCTCCGATGGCGGCTATACGGACATCGGGCAGCCGTAAGGCGCATGTAGGTCTGGATAAGGCCCGATGTCTCTAATGCCACACTGAGCCATGGACTATCTGGTGTTCCTGGCTTACTTCCTTTAGCATCTCTTCTTAGAGGGTTTATGCATAATTAGAGGGACCGAAGATTGCTCAATGTCAATTCTATATGTGTCATAATGCTTTATAACATTATATTAGTGGTAAGTACTGGAAAGCACTGTAAATCATGGTTGCCTACTTTTGCAAATGAATATCAGGGAGATTGTGAGAGCACTATCAAGGTGCTGCACCAAAGGGGTGTGTCCTGTAGCGACAAAGAGGTGTGTCCTGTGAATAGCTCCACCCATAGGCGTATCTAGCACTGCCAGGAAAACAATTTTACAATAAAAATGTCAGTATTTATTGATTATTAAATTGTCAGTGAATACTTTCATTACTATCTTTATAGAAAAGCAAAAAGTGACGCTGCAGCTGATTAACAAGATTCATTCATTACATCTTGGCCTCCATGAAATTGGTCATCTCCATAGACCTCAATGGATGAAATTAGAATCAGGGAGATTACCAAACACTTCAGGGAGTCAGGGAGATCACCCAATCTTCAGGGAGTCTCCCTGATATTCAAGGAGAGTTGGCAACTATGCTGTAAATAAAGTAAAATAGTGTTGAGAAACATCATAGAACAGACATTGTGGATCAGTGGGTGAGGGTAGAACCTGGTAGTGGTATCTCTTCTGGGCACTATGAGATCTTAAACAATTTCTGATTAAGAAAATAGTGCTGTTACTCAATCCATTCTGGCTGAGGTTTGATTGTGAAAGTTGTGCACAAAGCTTGGGAAGTGCTGGCTGTAATGCAATTTCTAGCTAAACAGCCCTTGCATTTAATTAAACCAGTTTTATGCAAGTCTGAAGCTCTTTTAAGTTACCATTACTGACAAATTATATGTTACACATAAGATGCTTTTCTCACATGTGCTGCATATATTAAAATCAATTCTTTTCCAGAATTAACTGAAACAGTATACTTTACATGCTGCTAATGCAATGCATCCTGTTAGTACTAAGAAAGAATGATTATCATTCTATGGCATACTATTTATACATCTTGATTACTTTATATTTAACTTTGAACAACATTTTTATCATAATTATAGCTTTCTTTAAAGCTTATAAGCCGACATTACTTTGTTCAAAAAATGTCATATTAAGTTATGAAACTGGTCTCAAGAGGCATTTAATTTTCTGTCATGTGCAATAGATTTTCCTTTTCATTTGTTGTGTATTTTTTTCTTAGAAAATCTAAACACTTTGTGCTCATTAACTTGTAAATCATAGGCACCTGTAGCAGGATTCCTTAACAATGCTTTACGTTTTTCTTCCATGGAATATAGTACATGTACCTTAGATGTATTTTTATTTTTTGTTAAAAATTAAATTATTAATAAGAATAATACAACTACAATTATTAATAATAATGATAATAATAGTAATAATAATGTAATGTTGTTGTTATTATTATTATTATTTTTTTTATTTTTTTTCCCACCATTCATAAATCTAAATTATGGGGGGTGGGGGCAGGGCTTCTCATATAAATTACGGTCTGCCAAAAACACTTGCCAAAAATATTTTTTCTCTCTTTGATATTCAATAACAACATTTAATTTTTACATTAAACATTATCTGAATTTTGTAGTAAAACATTCAGTTTTACATTAGGAAAAGCATCCCTGAGAAAAACATAAAATCAGGTGTTCAAATGTAAGTAATCATTTTACTCTTTTACTATTCTGGAATTAGAAATTCACCTGCCCTAAGTAAGTTACTACTGCACGTAGTTTTATATAACCCTAAACAGTATGTAGTAAATGTAGTAACGATAGTCACCCAGGAGCTATAACGAGCTGCTGTGATCAAGACAGCAAGAACTGTGCTGTATAACGCACTATATAATGTATGTGCTCAGGCCTCATGTATCCCTAACAGTGTATGACTTTTCCATGTCTCCTCACAAAGGGCAAGATCTTGTATTCCATTTCCACTGCAGTCAGTGTTTCAGTGCAAGAGGAGACCACTCCCCTGTCAGGTACAGGTATTCCATCACCAGAACCCTACCTAAACATATATGCACTGGTCCTACAGAAAATGGGACACGTGTGTAAATGAGGATTGCACGTAATAACTTAACCAAGCCCTTACTATATGCTATATTCATGCCGCCTTATACCCCGCTGTCCAGCATGGAAGCCTGGAACCTGCGGAACCAGATCCGTGCTGGAAGCCTTTTGGGGACACATGCACACTCGCCATTTGTGTTTGTGTCTCATTCACATAGAGCGGAAAACAAGTATAAATGCCAAGTCTGGATCCAGTCCAGAATCCCAAGTGAAATGATCACTCACACAAAAAGGTAACAGAATGTGACATTAAGAGACAAGTATGTGTTTCCTCTACCAAAAAGACATGGAAAATAGGAACTGTTTGGGTCCCTGAGCAGCTAAAATGGTCCATGGCCTGTGTCACAAATCATACCAAGAAAGGCTAGAGGAACTAAACATGTATAGCTTGGAGCAGAGAAGGGAGAGGGGGATATGATAGCAGCTTTCAAATATATCAAGGGTTGTGACCGGCTAGAGGAGGGTACCATTTTTCAAAGAAAAGGTGTAATAGAACACGAGGGCATGGATACAAACTGGAGGGTGGTAGATTCAAAGGAAATGTGCGGAAAAATTACTTCACTGAAAGGGTGATAGATAAGTGGATTAGCCTCCCATCTGAGGTGGTTGAGACTAACACAGTAGAACAGTTTGAACATGCTAGGGATAAATATAAGGGTATCCTAAATAGTAAACTAAATTGAGAGTAAATATGGTCTAGGGTCAGTATAATTTTAAATAATTAATGTGTGTAGTATTCATTATTTCACACATATTTCATAACTGTATATTTACATAGTAGATATTTATATGTCAGTGTATTTACATGTCTTTTATATGTATATGTCCAATTATCGCCCATTGAAGTAAGTAATGAGAAGACAAAAACAAGGCTACTAGAATACTACTTAGAATGGTAAAATCTACTCCCCAATTTATGGTATATGAAGAAACAGGCCTGACCCAGTGGCACACCCGGGGGAAAGGGTTTCTGGTAGCCCAAAAACCCCCTCACATTGAACATTTTTTTTTTAAATTGGAAAAATACCCCAAAAACGGAAAACTAGAATAATGGATGTGGCTTTGTGGGTACCGCAAGAAAGGGGCATGTGCTTGTGGTCATGTGGGGTAAACTAACATAGAGAAGGCAGAGGAAGATGGTCCTGGCCTGTACTGCATTAGAGAAGGGTCTGGTGAATATTCCACAACAAATTTGACATAAGCACTGGTCCATTGTATAATATGCTCTTCTCATAAAATGGCACATGCTATAAAATACGTGGGGTATGTTAGGGGTGTTAGAATGACACGCTCTTTAAATGGCACATACTATATTTATTATTATTTATTAACAAGTTTTTAAATAGCACCATTAGATTACGTAGCGCTTTACAGAGAATATTTCACATTCACTTCATTCCCTGCCCCATTGGAGCTACATATTAAGGTCCCTAACACATACAAGTGGGTTAATTTACTTAGCAGCCGAATAACCTTCTAGCATGTTTTTGGAATGTGGGAGGAAACTGCAGCACCCAGAGGAAACCCACACAGACATGGAGCCCAAGATTTTAGCTAATGCCCCTTAAATGGCAGCTGAACCTGCCCCCCAAGTCATCTAGGCACCTTTATCAGACAATGGTGCCTTCAGAGTTGACTTATGTGGCCTATGTTCAGGGCCAACACTGGATACAGGTATGATGTATGGTATGTGTCTTTTCAATGACATGGTGGGACTGATCCAGAAGCGCACACAGATCAGCACACAGTGTCTTTACTGTATGCGAAGGATAATCCTATGCGCGATCCAAAAGCACATGCAAATGTTGGCTATGCAAGTGGGGCACGTAGCGTACCAGCACAAAGCATTCAAGCTCGTTGCAGCTACATCACCATATATGTTGTGCACTAGTAGGGTAATGCACTGGAGGGTGGAGGGTACGCTCCCCGGAGTTAGACTTAGACCTTGGGCTGGTGAAAATGCTTTGAAATAAACTGTGCAAAATCCCACTTATATATGCTACGCCATCTGGCATCACCTCTATAGATGGTGTTTGTAAGTAGACTGTAGACAAACACAGAGTAGTATGGCTGTAACATTATAGGAGACAGCCGTACTTATTGGAGGATTTTTTTTCCGTTGATATATTATTAAGGGAAAATTTCTTACAAATAAAAAGGAAAAGTTGATGTATACATATATAGGTATTGTATATCTGCTAGTGGACACTTTGTTAGAATTTCCCTTATATTTGGTAATGACTGTCATCTGCAACCAGAATGGTATACATTCTTTGTGACAGGGATTCAACATTCCTGGAAACATTCATTAGAGGCTCGATCGATGTCGACTGCTGCAGATTTCTTGTCTCCACATTCATGCTGTGAATCTTCTGTTCCACTACATTCCTTAGATGTGTACTTTTGGCTTTGGAGGCCATTGATGTACACTGTCCTTAATGTAAAATACATTTATTGTAAAGCACCATTCTATGAACTCTAAGCTCAAGATTGCTTAACAAGCCTTGGAGAAACTGTCCTGCTTCTGCCACATGACAAATGCTGATATTTGCTTTAAAAAGCAGGTACACCTAATAAACTGGACAACATGTATATATTTAGCATTAATATAATAACCACAGCATCCATATAAGTGGGCAAGCCCTGTTGAATTCCTAAGGGAGTCAAATTAATTTTATGCTTTAAGTGCACAGTGGACTGCTTTGATTTGCATATTTGAAAAAGATACAGACCAGCTGTACATTTAAAATGTTATTTAAACTTGGACTAGGACATATCACCATTAACTCTAAAACTATTTGCAACAAAAGACATTTGCCTCCCTGAAATTTCAAGATGGTTTTGGCCAGGTATAAATCCTCCTGAACCCATAATATTTTGCAGCCTTTTTCTATATTATGTATGTCTATAACTTTTATTATTCTCTCTAAAACTCTTTGGTCTTCGTTTTTAGAGTTCCCCTTAAGATTCACAGTATGACCAATGTTATTTGAAGTAGGGGGTCTTTTATCTATAAAAGCTGACCTTTTTTCAATGGTTCCCAGGTAGACACTAATTGAAAGCTATTTGTTAAGGTAATATTCTTCATCTGTGTACACCTGGAGATTCCATGGCATAGGGGTTAAATATTTATGCAAAAAATAGAGTGGTTTTTTTTTTATTTAAAAAAATGTAGACAAATGTAGACAAATAATGAAAAATGACTTTATGCACCTACTGTTTCACAGTAAAAGAATTTCTCTAACAACAGAAAGGTTCATTGAGGTTGATATTTTTGCAAGCCACTGCATTAGAAAACTTAATGTCAATTTGGCATAAAGTAATACAGACACCCAGCTACTGCTATTGTCATTAGGCAGTCAAGGGGTTAATAGGGTAGGCCAATAAGGGATGGTTTAGTAAGTGTAGGGGAGGGGGTATATTAAGCTAAGTCAGTTTGAGTTTAAAAAATCCTCCATCCCTTAGTTTTTTTTATTTACATATCAATTTATTTTCAGATGGGCATAGAGGTGGGGTTGTCAGCAATTATGTGGTGCTTGGTCAGGGCATTAAGGCATGGCACAGGGAAGACACACCCTTCAAGCTGGACACAGGAAGCTACGTCCAGTGGCTGGTTCCTGGTCTGCCTCCCCGGTTCCCCGGATATGAAATCCCCTTGTGTCTTGCATTGACCATTAGCTATACACACCAAATGGAAGTTGCTCGATCAGTTTATAGGTAAATGCAAACAGGTGCATGAAAGGCATAGGGTAATCTGCTAGCAACAGAAACACAGGAGAGAAAAGGCCCCAGCAACATACGTCCATTACACATATTTGCGCAAATATATGATAAGCCACCAGCCACCGTCAAGGCCTTTCTGCATATGGTGGGTCTAACAGAAAACGTTAAAATCACAAATCGGCCGCTTCTAGGTAGTAAGCGTACCAGCAGGTTTCTTTAAACGTGAGCATATAACAGTGGGTGCGATGCTGGTTACCATGAACACCCCAGACTAAGTCCCAGCGTCTTAGGATATGCAGAGCAGTGAACTCCGGATCAAGCAGCGTTTCCCACGTGTAGACAGTACAGGTAAGCTCCATACCAACGCGTTTCGTCAGAGTGACTTCATCAGGGGACGTGGTGGAGCTGCATACCTGTCACTACTTATGGAGCTAAAGGATCTATCATTGGCTGATCGTCGTTATAATATATTGCGCAAAAGCACAAAAATATTAACACAAGCAACAAGATTAGCTATATGTTTAAACTATTAATGCCAACTATAAGTATCCATTATAAAAAATGGACGCTGCTCGATCCGGAGTTCACTGCTCTGCATATCCTAGGACGCTGGGACTTAGCCTGAGGTGTTCACGGTAACCATCATCGCACCCACTGTTATATGCTCACGTTTAAAGAAACCTGCTGGTACGCTTAATACCTAGAAGCAGCCGCTTTGTGATTTTAATTGTATTAAAGAGTTTTCTGCACTATGAAGCGCCCCCTTTATCTCTGTTTTCTATAGTTCAATGAATTGGTCCGGTTAAAGCGCTGGACGTAACAAAGGGGAGGACGCGGTCCAGTCTGCCTGAAGTTGGAAACGGACTGTATGGATCTAGTGTTTTTGGGGTAGGATCCTGGTGACCACCCTAACTTATTTCAAGTAGGACTTACATTAGCGCACTGTAAATACTCCCTTGCTAATATATATATATATATTTATAAATTAACCATTACCTTTTAGAGAGCCAAGGACAGGGGATGCCTGTCAAAGAGGTGCAAATGTACACCTTATTAAATCATATTATACCCAGGTGAAGCGTTCACCTGTATTTGCAGGTACAAACTCTGGATCATCCCCAGCAACTCAGTGCAAATCCAGAGTTTCAGAGTAAAGCTAGGCACATCCCTATGCATTCATACTTGAGATACAATGGCTCTTTCAATTACACTGACAATGAATGTCGATTACACACAGTCCAGATATCCTTCTATGCTGCACAGAGCTGGGTTCCCATGTCCAGACGTTTATGTGATTGGATTTTAACATCTCCCACTCATGTAGACAGACTTACGGCAGCCAAAGCCTTCCTTAAGCTTTCTCACTTCCGCGCATGGAAATTCCCCATAAGTATGGAAGTCAGTATTGTATACAGAGGGAATGCCCATTTGCAAACCCAGCCACAAAAGCTTAATTCCTCTTGAGCCTAGATGGTTTGAAATGTGCAACAAATTGTTAGCGTGGACTTTCAGCGTAAAAAAGTGGCCACAGTTTGACTGAAATGCATAGAAGGTGTGCAAAATTGTAAAGTCTGAATCTGGCCCTTTTTTACTAAACTATATCTTAGGGCATAAACAGGTAAACTAAAGATTATGGGCCGTATTCAGAGATCCGTCAGCGAAAGGTTCGCAATTATACGCACGGCAACACCCATGATACCCCCCTCACATGGGTTGTCCTTGATTTATGAGTGCCTCGAGCACCCTTATCTTTAAGTGTATATTTCCGTACGTGTGTATCTAACTAACCACTCCCTCCTCACGCCCTCAAACGGTCATTTAAATGTCTCCCCCCACCCACTTTCACGTATCTTTCTCCAGATGGATTACAACCACGCCCCTCCATACATATTTCTCCAAGTGCGATTCACAAGTCCGTGCCTAATGGACTTCCGTGCGTAAAATCAACGTAGATTGTTTAAATTTAGTTTCTACGCATGCGCGGTTCATCCGATCCTAAAAATACGCACGGAACTGCCCGCAAAAACAGTTCTCTGAATATGGCCCTATTAAGTTAAAGGTAAATTCTACCAAGAATATGCAGCTTCTGCTTTATAATACCTGGCTATAACATCAACAACAGAGCACAATCCTGGGCAGTAAGGGAGAAAAATTAAATGAACCTTGTATTTCAGTAAAAAGAATCCATTTGGAACACAGCCTGTTGTAAATGACTAACACAGGATATCATTTACTCAGAAGCCATATCTTCACTGGGAGATGCATGCTGAAAGATAACAAAGAACTTACAATGCTAATTATGGGCATATATTAGCTGTATGGCTTAGATGTGGGTTTTATATATTCTACATACGTCTTCATGACTAACAAACCCCCAATGACAATTCAGCTTTGCTCTAATAGAGACTGTTTGTGTTCGATTTTCTACTAAGCTAAAACTAAATGAAATGGTCTGATCTTTCAGTTAGATGAATCTGTAATAAGCTAACTAGTGTAGCGATACAATGCAAGAGATACATACATAACACACCGCGGTAGGCAGCTAGATCTCATTGCTTTCCACTGTTACCTTATAAGACATTGCTATTATGTGTTTACCCTCTGTTGAAAAAGAAACTGTATATAACTGTTTATAATACATCTGTGTATCTAAAAACAAAATTACTGAATATATAATACATACCTGTTTTTTATGTGTATATGCCCCAACATTGTGTATACTCAGTTCCTAACAAAACCTAGTAAGTGTTGAAAAGACAACTATGCTTTTACTATCATTTCTTTCAGTGACAAAAATGATAAAATATACAGAAAACGAGTTCTGTGTTTTATTATGTAAACTATCTATTTATATTTCAAGTTTTAATTAAAACGTATTTAAATGTTAGTAGCGTCTCCACTTCAGCATATATTAGAAATGCAATTATCAATCATTTGTAAGGCTAATGCTGTTTATGAACATAAGAAGTCACTTTGGGTTTCATTGATCTGTAGGAGGAGTCAATCAAGAGTCTTTGGCCTGATGCAGAGTTTTAGCATACAGAACACAGCAAACAAGCATAGCTCCTGACCTCTGGTTTGAAAGGACAGGGAATGAGAATGCATTTGAAACAAGCAAACAGATGGACCTGATCCAGTATTGCATCTTACACCTGCTGTAAGCACAGAAGTAAGTGTACTGTAGTGCAGGGGCCCCCTCTCTCTCTGCAGTAAGGACAACCTCCATCCAGAGGCAGCCCTGGGTTTTGTGGGGCCCTAGGTGAAAATTTAACAGGGCCCCCATCAAATAATCTCACAGTCTCAGAAACCTAAACAAATAAACAAAAATATAAATAAATAAATCAATAAATAAATTAATAAATAAATGAATATAAAAATGTATAAGGCATATATCTATCCTGGCCAGTGCCTGTTACTGGCTGTCAGAGGTGGCTGTAAATTATTATTTTTTATTCAGGTGTCTTTGCAGTTGCAATCTCCGGCAAGAAACTGTGGCTTCCGAAAAATGGATATCCGAAAGTTCCCTTTTGAATGTCCCTTTTTTGAATACTTACGGTTTTAGAATTTTTTTCTTCAGAATGCCGTTTGGCATACTTCACACATTCACTTTCTCAAAGAAGGTATCCCTCCGCCGCACCTCTGCCGCCGCTATCACCGGACTAAGGGACAGCTGAGTAACCACTCTGTGCGGGGTAGGTAGGGGTAGGGTCAGGCTGCAGGGGAGAGAGGATTAGGGTCAGGCTGCAGGGGAGGGAGGGTTAGGGTCAGGCTGCGGTTAGGGTCAGGCTGCAGGGGAGGGAGGGTTAGGGTCAGGCTGCGGTTAGGGTTAGGCTGCAGGGGAGGGAGGGTTCGTGGATCGATTGCAATGCCTCCCAAGGCATATGCAATCGAAATCCCAGCCAGTTCGCAACTGGCTGGGAGGAATCTGAATTTTCAAAATTGAGATTTTCTATGCAGGGACCCACACCTGTGTCTTTGCTGCCAGCCTTCTGAGAGCTATGCCATCTCCAGGGCTGTGTTCAGCGTTGCCATGGGCAATAAGACACCCACTCTAACTTCCCTCTTACAGTCTGCGACCAGGTAAGAGGTTATTTCCGGTGTATGCTATGGGACCTGTGGGACCCTAGAAAGCTGCCTATGCAGCCTAAGCCTAGGGCCGCCTCTGCCTCTTTTTTTTCAAAGGGACTGCTTCATTAACAGAGTGCTCCCATTAATCAGCATGGCGCTAACATGTCAGGTCACATCAGTGTATTTCTGATTGATGGATGAACTCAGCGAATGAAATAGTCCCTTTGCAATAAGGGGTGGAGGACTTCAGACTGCAGATTTCCTCAGCTCTCTGGCAAGACAACTGCCACACATTCACAGGTATTTTCAGTCCCTGCAGACTGCAAACAGACAGAAAATGCAGCTTTGAAGGGTCCCTAGACTTTTTGAATCTGTGGACAGTTGGCCAGTGAATAATGAAGACAGCCCTAGTAAGCCATAGGTGTCCACGGTATCCTGTTGAGAGCACCGTGGCAGCTCAGAGAGTCGCAGCACACAGTTTGGGAACCGCTGCTGAAGTGTAAGATTAGTGTTTTATTTTTAAACATGTTTTATTCTTAAATTTATTTCACAGTTTCATTTTGAAGGTGCGTAGTGCATTTAATAAAAGACTGGGACCATTTAATGAATGCAAATCTCCTCGCCCTCACACTGCACCAGCCCTGAACTCAGTGGCGCACCCAGGGAGGGTTTCTGGTTGCCCAGAAAACCCCCCCAGATTGAAAAATTAAAAATAAATAGAAAAATGAGCAAAAAAAAATTGCGTGGCTTAATGGTCCCGCCGAAGGGGCGTGGCTTAGTGGCCATGTTCTCCGAATTGACATGGAGGAAAATGGTCCTGGCCTATGCTGCAATAGGAAAACAGGTGGGAATGGTAAATGGGTCACTACAAATACAACAGTGCTTATGCTCTGACAGGCTCTGTACATTGTGTAATGTGTTCATGCTCTACTAATGCATTGTATGCTGCTATTACTATGAGATCTGTACATTGTGTAATGTGCTCTACTAATGCCTTGTATATTGCTATTACTA
>WWET01000936.1:39865-73155 GCA_011038615.1 Limnodynastes dumerilii
CAACCTCTGCCACATTACAGTCTAATTCCCTAACAAACACACACACACACAAACACACACACACACACACACACTAGGGGTAATTTTTGCCTCGTGCAGTATGACAGTGTGGGCGGGTCAGGAGCAGAGCTTGGGCAGGACGCGGCGAAGCTAATTTGCTGTGTTTTCAGGCTCCAAAAGGTTTGCAGCTATGATAATATGCCACACATGTATTACACGCATTGGAAACCCCCCTTTCAAAATCCTGCGTTTGCCACTGGAACTGGTGCAAAATTTTAGGAGGAAGCTGAAGGATTCCAGACTGCTACTGCCCTGGCCACAGCACTAAATTGCCAATTTTTTCATTTAAATACACCTTATTCCACTAGTGTAGAGCACGTGGAAGCAACCACAGGCGGATCAGCACCTTTGTGTTCATCTTTCTGTGATGTCTCCTGTTTTGCAAATACGCACAGTACATCCACCTAAGAAATAGGTGTAAATGCGACCCTGGACAAGCTCCTTATTGCACTGTACATGTGTAATCTCGTAATTGCTCAATTTGTGTGAGAGATTTGAACAGAGCTTGAGTAAGAAATTATGTGTAGCAATAGCCAATATGTGAAGAGGGTGTTCTTGAAGTATACATAAAAATAAATCTATACTGGGCCTATTTTTTTATAATATAATAAGCAAGATGCATGGTTTGGACTTAATCCAGAGTTGTCTAACTGTAAACTCTACGTTTTTTAGCACTGCACATATACAAAAGTTATCACAAACTGACTGATCCATATATGTTGGCATTCGTGTGCTGAGCCCTAGCATGAAGGGTGTTCTGATCATCTGGGTGTCTCAGTGCAGCTGTGATCCGCTCAGCAGATGAGTTTATGTTTGCTTCCTTCAGAAATCCTGCCCCAGCTCAGGGCTGGTGTAACAGTCTGATGGAGGAGGTTTTTCTCTCTACACATATAAAACACAACACTACACCTAGCACACAGCTGACAAAAAATAATCAGTCTAAATAAAGTATAAAAGAAGTTTTACAACACACTGCAGTACCTTATACTGAATTAGCATTCACCTTGCAGGGATCTGATAGTGAACCCCTTTGTATCCACACACCTGTATTATCTCTTGGGTAACCTCTTACTTGATCCCATGAACTTTTAACAGACCCTTTCTTAAGATTTCCAATCAGTTCACACTTAAAATGTAATGTTAAGCCCCTCCCACCTGCAAGCGCAACCTAAAGCAAGAGCTGTTATACATGATATTTGTTGCATACCAATTACGTGCACATGTACTGATCACAACTTCTGAGTGTTATACAGTGTGACTGCACATTAAATAGCCACTTATACCGCTTTCACATCACCACCAAATACCCAGCATCGGCAAAAACACGGGTATTTGGTGGTGATGTGAAAGGGGTACTTCCGGTTGACCCGGGTCAAAAGACCCGGGATTTCGACCCGGGAAAAAAGAAGGGTATTTCCCGGGTCCTACCCGGGAAGGGTGGCAATGTGAAAGGTCCAGGGTTGTTTTCATACCGGGTCTTTCATTTTGCTTCCCGATTGGTTCAGATAACTAACGTTTGGTCACCATGGAATCGGGTTTTCACAGGCTGCCCAAGGGTATAAATATACCCCAATGACCGTAGAGCTGTCATTAGCGTCGGGATGTCCTGCGTGCAAGTCATGAGTTGCGGCGGGCCATAGGGTTAAAAGCTTAGAAGATGGGATCCTAATCAAGATGGTAAGTACTTCTTTTTATTTATCATTTTTATGTCATTATTTTATTTATTTATTTTATGCATTATGGGCCTGATCCAGAACAACGCTTCGAAGCGAATTTACGCGTGGCAGAGACGTAAAATCGCTGTTTTGAATGCACTGTGCAAGCGCACCATAGAAAATACGCTCATTAGCGTAGCGTAATTGTGAACGTATGGGCCATTCACGTATGTGTCACGTAAATACTTACGTGTGGGCGTGCCAATTTTACGCTACTCCAAAATACGTCTGAAATACGTGAAGTAGGAGGGGGGTGGTATTTAAAGTGTACAGTATGGGCGTGCTTAGCTGCGTAAATTCATTCAGCCCATACGTACGTGTGCGTATGACTGCGGTTACGTTGGAAAAACTTAAGGTAGGGTTTGGAAAGCGTATCTTAACAAAATACGTCCGTGCAAGGGGTGTGCCGAGGGGAGTGTAACGAATTTACGTGTACGAACATACGCTCAATATGTCCTGCAGTAATTATAGTTACAGATACCAATGTGTCCTGTAGTAATTATAGTTACAGATACCAATGTGTCCTGTAGTAATTATAGTTACAGATACCAATGTGTCCTGTAGTAATTATAGTTACAGATACCAATGTGTCCTGTAGTAATTATAGTTACAGATACCAATGTGTCCTGTAGTAATTATAGTTACAGATACCAATGTGTCCTGTAGTAATTATAGTTACAGATACCAATGTGTCCTGTAGTAATTATAGTTACAGATACCAATGTGTCCTGTAGTAATTATAGTTACAGATACCAATATGTCCTGCAGTAATTATAGTTACAGATACCAATGTGTCCTGTAGTAATTATAGTTACAGATACCAATGTGTCCTGTAGTAATTATAGTTACAGATACCAATGTGTCCTGTAGTAATTATAGTTACAGATACCAATGTGTCCTGTAGTAATTATAGTTACAGATACCAATGTGTCCTGTAGTAATTATAGTTACAGATACCAATGTGTCCTGTAGTAATTATAGTTACAGATACCAATGTGTCCTGTAGTAATTATAGTTACAGATACCAATGTGTCCTGTAGTAATTATAGTTACAGATACCAATATGTCCTGCAGTAATTATAGTTACAGATACCAATGTGTCCTGTAGTAATTATAGTTACAGATACCAATGTGTCCTGTAGTAATTATAGTTACAGATACCAATGTGTCCTGTAGTAATTATAGTTACAGATACCAATGTGTCCTGTAGTAATTATAGTTACAGATACCAATGTGTCCTGTAGTAATTATAGTTACAGATACCAATGTGTCCTGTAGTAATTATAGTTACAGATACCAATGTGTCCTGTAGTAATTATAGTTACAGATACCAATGTGTCCTGTAGTAATTATAGTTACAGATACCAATATGTCCTGCAGTAATTATAGTTACAGATACCAATGTGTCCTGTAGTAATTATAGTTACAGATACCAATGTGTCCTGTAGTAATTATAGTTACAGATACCAATGTGTCCTGTAGTAATTATAGTTACAGATACCAATGTGTCCTGTAGTAATTATAGTTACAGATACCAATGTGTCCTGTAGTAATTATAGTTACAGATACCAATGTGTCCTGTAGTAATTATAGTTACAGATACCAATGTGTCCTGTAGTAATTATAGTTACAGATACCAATGTGTCCTGTAGTAATTATAGTTACAGATACCAATATGTCCTGCAGTAATTATAGTTACAGATACCAATGTGTCCTGTAGTAATTATAGTTACAGATACCAATGTGTCCTGTAGTAATTATAGTTACAGATACCAATGTGTCCTGTAGTAATTATAGTTACAGATACCAATGTGTCCTGTAGTAATTATAGTTACAGATACCAATGTGTCCTGTAGTAATTATAGTTACAGATACCAATGTGTCCTGTAGTAATTATAGTTACAGATACCAATGTGTCCTGTAGTAATTATAGTTACAGATACCAATGTGTCCTGTAGTAATTATAGTTACAGATACCAATATGTCCTGCAGTAATTATAGTTACAGATACCAATGTGTCCTGTAGTAATTATAGTTACAGATACCAATGTGTCCTGTAGTAATTATAGTTACAGATACCAATGTGTCCTGTAGTAATTATAGTTACAGATACCAATGTGTCCTGTAGTAATTATAGTTACAGATACCAATGTGTCCTGTAGTAATTATAGTTACAGATACCAATGTGTCCTGTAGTAATTATAGTTACAGATACCAATGTGTCCTGTAGTAATTATAGTTACAGATACCAATGTGTCCTGTAGTAATTATAGTTACAGATACCAATATGTCCTGCAGTAATTATAGTTACAGATACCAATGTGTCCTGTAGTAATTATAGTTACAGATACCAATGTGTCCTGTAGTAATTATAGTTACAGATACCAATGTGTCCTGTAGTAATTATAGTTACAGATACCAATGTGTCCTGTAGTAATTATAGTTACAGATACCAATGTGTCCTGTAGTAATTATAGTTACAGATACCAATGTGTCCTGTAGTAATTATAGTTACAGATACCAATGTGTCCTGTAGTAATTATAGTTACAGATACCAATGTGTCCTGTAGTAATTATAGTTACAGATACCAATATGTCCTGCAGTAATTATAGTTACAGATACCAATGTGTCCTGTAGTAATTATAGTTACAGATACCAATGTGTCCTGTAGTAATTATAGTTACAGATACCAATGTGTCCTGTAGTAATTATAGTTACAGATACCAATGTGTCCTGTAGTAATTATAGTTACAGATACCAATGTGTCCTGTAGTAATTATAGTTACAGATACCAATGTGTCCTGTAGTAATTATAGTTACAGATACCAATGTGTCCTGTAGTAATTATAGTTACAGATACCAATGTGTCCTGTAGTAATTATAGTTACAGATACCAATATGTCCTGCAGGAATTATAGTTGCAGATACCAATATGTCCTGTAGTAATTATAGTTACAGATACCAATGTGTCCTGTAGTAATTATAGTTACAGATACCAATGTGTCCTGTAGTAATTATAGTTACAGATACCAATGTGTCCTGTAGTAATTATAGTTACAGATACCAATGTGTCCTGTAGTAATTATAGTTACAGATACCAATGTGTCCTGTAGTAATTATAGTTACAGATACCAATGTGTCCTGTAGTAATTATAGTTACAGATACCAATGTGTCCTGTAGTAATTATAGTTACAGATACCAATATGTCCTGCAGTAATTATAGTTACAGATACCAATATGTCCTGTAGTAATTATAGTTACAGATACCAATATGTCCTGTAGTAATTATAGTTACAGATACCAATATGTCCTGTAGTAATTATAGTTACAGATACCAATATGTCCTGTAGTAATTATAGTTACAGATACCAATATGTCCTGTAGTAATTATAGTTACAGATACCAATATGTCCTGCAGTAATTATAGTTACAGATACCAATATGTCCTGCAGTAATTATAGTTACAGATACCAATATGTCCTGCAGTAATTATAGTTACAGATACCAATATGTCCTGCAGTAATTATAGTTACAGATACCAATATGTCCTGCAGTAATTATAGTTACAGATACCAATATGTCCTGCAGTAATTCGTGATCTTTTCCATCCTTTCAGTTTGCTTCTATTTGCCACTAGTTCTCTGTCTGATACATTACATGAATAGATCTATAAACAAAACTCTTTGTATTTGTATGAGTTTAGATATATTTTGGTTGTTTGGAAACATCTAACCTGATCCAGAGTTCAAAGAAAATATTTGGAAATCATGTTGAAGTTCATTGGGGAACAAAATGAATTGTATTCTTTGCACACCAGCCCATCATTTTTAGGTACCTTTTCAATGCAAACAAACCTAATTTTTTGTCTTTTTATATTCAAATTCTTCTATTTCTTGGTGAACCATTTGCTTGTGTATTATAATGTCAATGTCTGTGCCACCTGATGTCAATATGAGATTTCATTTGTGACATTTTAAACCCGCAACAATTTAATACATACAAAACAAAATACTGATAACTATGCAAGTGCAAGAATTCTCCCTTTACTACTGTATATTGTTGTAGTCTATAGTTTTAGAGCAGTAGCAGCAGCATAGATCCACTTTTAAAAATACATGCGCCACATAGAGACACATAAAAATGAGCTTTTAGCTGTCTCAGTTTCTATAACAGCCATTTCTGGACGCAAACTGAGGACACCCTACACAAAATCTAGACAATAGTAAGACTGATAAAGTCAAAATAAAAATGGGCATGTTTTTGAAATATGCAAGCAGATGTGTACAGGCAGATAAGTAAGAGGTGCAATGTAACAGCCTATACAAGTTTTTCATGTTTTAAAATAAATAATACTGCTTAACTATTAATATCAGTATTATTTTTAAAAATTCCTCTGCAAAATGTGCAGCAATATGCTGCTATTCAAGCTAAACAAATTAGTCATTATAGTGTGGGACATGCTTAGTGTTGTGTTTAAAAAAAAACAAAAAAACAGGTGTATCAGATTCTCTGCGCTCGTCTCTCTGCCTGCTCCCATTCTGCATATATATAGTTTCAAAGCACACTGTATGCCAGGTGCAAGTGGAGACCTGTGGAAACTATGTTCTATCGCAAGGAAAGGCAAATATAGTGTGAAAACAGAATTTTTCAACGCGGGTAGCACATAATCTACTTGATTGACGGAATTTGTTTAATGTTGCCAGAGCAACAGTAAACAAATTACACAGTGTGATGACTCTACCAGGACAAACCCGTGTTCAGTATGAACGTGCCTGACCCGGGAATTTTCCGGGTCTAAGCAGCAGTCTGAACAGGGTCTGAGGAGCTGGGCTGATGTGTGCCCTTGCAATAACGGGTCTTAAATCCCGGGTTTCTGCCAGAGAGGCAGTGTGAACACGATATTAGAGTTGTGAGGTCAAATTTCACCATTCAACTCTAATCAGCCCCCTTATGCTTTGTAATTGTTATAAAGGACCGGATTCAGAGTATCGCATCCGTGTGAATTTCACACGGATGCGATGCTTTTTGACAGGTCTGCGCATGCGCAAAAGGCGCAAGGAAGTCGGATTGCTGGCGGAGTTTATGGTATCCGCCAGCATCCGACTCCGACTGAAAAGGGGGGGTGCCAGGATATTTAAATGAGAAAATGTTCGGTTTTCTCATTTAAATATTCCCTGAGCACGAGTTCGCTTGCATGCGGAAATAGCCTTACGATCTCATCTACATCTCAGAGCTGGTGGAATCGTAGGGTCAGCTCAGCAGAGCTTAAAAAAAAAACAAAAAAACCGCTCACTACTAAAAATTAACCCCTTCCCCCGGCCACCCCGCCGCCGCAGCCTATATGTAAAAAAATAAATAATTAAACCTCCCGTCCGACAGGGCATACTGCAGGTAGTAGAACTACAGGCACAAGCATGCCCATGAATGACAGGGCATGCTAGCGCTTGTAGAACTACTATCGGCAGCTACTACTATTGGTCCGCCGCTTACTATGTCCTGCAAGCAGGACATCCCCGGCGCTAATGACAGGTTGGCTGGCATTGGGCTATATATATACCCTCTGCCAGCGTGGGAAGTTACCAAAGTCTCACGATGGAAATTGTGATTTCCCATCCGCATACTACTCTGAACAGCACAATAGAAAAAATAGGGTTGTACCACTTTAAAGCGCTAATCAGCCTGCTGCAGTCAGCCTACCTCCCTTTATATTAAGTAAAAGATAGAAACTGAAAGGAGATGAATAAAAGCGCTTTTATTCATCTCTTTTCAGTTTTTATCTTTTACTCTGAACAGCACCTTACGTGCTATTCAGAGTGGGCTATAGGATGCATGGAAATGCATCCTTGAATAGCACGTATTCAAATGAGCATGTGCGATTCCGCATCACACATGCTCGGAACTCTGAATCCGGTCCGAGGTCCTGTAAATGGTGCATATGAAAACCCATAACCCTAACACTTTTGCATTTATTACTATTACTAATAGATGATGATGATTACTACAGTAATAAGCATAGATTACCTTTTAATATGACATTTTACTTAAAGGTATTCTAGGAAATTCATTCAGCTATATAGTACCATATATGCAGGTATAATAAATGTGAAGTGATTTATTTTTTCATAGATAGGTGTACAATAATGGGACCTCATCCAGAATGCACAATCGTGTGTCAAATCCAGTTTCCGCCAAAACGCTCAATTCTGGATGGGACATAGGTAAAAAGGGCAGTCATGTGACACCACACGAAGCTGTATACACAGGGGTTGTACTGCCTCAGACTATGCAAATGTCCTGTTTTTAATATTTTTTTGTTTAACTAGAATGCAGTCATCAGTCACCTCCTTAAGAATTAATATTCATAGTTGCACTATTACGCTGTTATTACTGATATAAAAAAAATGAATGAAACCATAGTGTATGACCAGAAAATGATACCACAAAGATTTTTCCCAAGGGTAGATCACCGTTTATTTTAAGATTATGGCCATTTCCCAGACATGGTGTAAGATTTCATAGAAGCACAGACAGCTTACCTTAAGCTGGGTACACACTGGAGAGATATCTGACGATTATCCTTTAAATCATAGGATAATCGTTAGATAGCTCTCAAATCGTTTGAGTGTGTAGTCAAACGATGCAGTGAATCATCAGATTCTGTCCTGCATCGTTAGATCCTGATTTTTAGCAGCTCCTAAAAATCACAGATTAACGATGTTATGATGTGTGGTTATTGTATGTGTGTCTGCTTACCAGAAAGGACTTCTGGGAATGATCCAGCGTGAAATCGTGCCAGTGTGTACAGCTGCAGGATCGTCAGATAAACGCGAGTTTATCTTTTTATTATTGAAAGATCGTTTTTATTTTGTCAGTGTGTGCCCAGCTTTAGACAGCTACTGCACCTATTAAAATGAATGAAACACCCCTTATCTTATTTTAATATCACACAGCACACAGATGCGAAGACAGGCACCAGGGGAGCACTGCGTCCACTTGCTGTGCTCGCTCCCGTTCGGAGCCCATTCTGAGCATGCGCAGTCTTAAAAAAGTCCATAGTGGGACTATTCCCATGCTCTTGTTCTGTGTCTACTTTATAAAGCATTTAGAGTAGGACTGTATATATGCATATCAGATCATACAAAGGGCCTGTGACTGGCAATCAGTCTCTGCTGTGCAGGAATATCTGATAAATGTAGCCAAAAAACTCATTCAGATGTAGAAACTACAGTCTAAAAGAGCACATCTGCATCTGGACAAGTATATTCAATGTGATGACTGCAAAGAAATGTAGATATTTTTATTTTGCAAACAGAAAGTATACTTGGTTTTGCTTAGAATATAAGACTATAATGAGAAGCTGTATTTGTGCACAGCAATTCAGATAAACTAGGAAAGGTTGCCTCTCAGTTCATCATAAACCTTTTTATAGGTACAACCACCAGGGGCATAGCGTGGGTGGAGCTGGTGGAGCACAAGCTCCAGACACTGGCATTAGTCTTGTGCACCATCAGGATTCTCCATGTGGAGCTAAGGAAATGATCCGTCTGGGTACAATTCTGACTAAGGGCCAGGTTTACTAAGCTGCGGGTTTGAAAAAGTGGAGATGTTGCCTCTAGCAACCAATCAGATTCTAGTTCTCACTTTCCTATTGCACTCTAGAGAATGTCAGCTAGAATCTTATTGGTTGCTATGGGCAAACCCGCAGCTTAGTAAATCCAGCCCTAAATGGGTTTTCCGCCCCTATTCTTATGAGAATGTGGGTATTTCTTCGTACCTGCATACAGATTAACAGTAATGTTTTTATTTCACTCTCCACAAAACCTTAGGTGTTCTCATTCACTGTACTACCACCCATTCACAGTGCCCACACATGTAGACTCTGAATCAACAGCAATATTTTGCTGCAGTGGGTGCACAGAGCTGATCCAGAATCTGTGTGTATTTTTAGTATTTTGTCTAAACACCTTTGAGCAAGTGCTTCCTCATACATGCAGACCAGATTTGACAACTGCAGTCTCAATTATGACTGCATGTGACAAGACATTCTACTGTAGTTCATTTACAGTCACCCCATTCCTTGGATCATCCACACAAATCCTCAGCTGTGTTTCTGCCTGCTGTGTCCTGTGGTGCTGATGTATTGACTAATGCCTATTGACTATAAGCTTTTTCCAGTTTTCAAAAAAGATATAATAATAATAATAATAATAATAATAATAATAATATAAAAATAATAATAATATAATATTAATTATTATTATTATTATTACAATAATAATTATCAAGATATTAAAAAATATTCTTTACTTTACTCTAAACAAGAGGATATCCAGAGCTGCACTTACACCCATATTTTAGTTATTTAGCACTGTAAATGTGCAGAACGGGAAAATATTAAAAATAAAAAAGACGTCACAAAGTGGTTGATCCGCCTGTTTTCACTTCCATGCAGTGTGCTAGAAAGTTGTCGGTGTATATATATATTTATATATTTATTATATTATAAGCACGGTCATTTTTCTTTTTTCTTTTGTTCTTGTTTTTAATATCCATTCACCTTTACATACAGTAATAAAATAGTGGCATTGTGTTACTTATGCATTGTATGACAGTTACAAATGATGTCACATATCAAATACATTGTATTAGGTTTTTATTGGCATTATGGAAAACATTTGCTTAGGTTATTTGATTTACTTAGCACTTTTTAGTATAGCAGAGATGGTCTCAATGTTGTATGACAAGGTACTGAAGGACACTCACTTGACACTTAAATGTGACCAGAGTGTTAATAGACCTATTAACATCTTCAAGGTTAAAACCATTCCAGCAGCTACTATTTATGAGCGTACAGTACACACATTTCTCATGTTTGTTAGATGCCTTCTGAGAATCTGCATTATAAGTTTAATCGTTACTAATAAATTATTTTTTAATTGTATCTTATCTGCAGACCAAGAAAATCATCTGGAAGAAATTGTGCTGATATTGGAATGTGAAGAACACCGCCATTTTCTTGTAGTCCAGTTTTTATACTGCAGCTGTGAAGAAAGAATTTGTGCTGTATTTACATGTCTGAGGCCTGGTGCAGCAGGCAATGTTTATTGTTATTTGTGCCTTTTAATGGTGTGCTATATATTTTATATTTATTTTTATGTAATTTAATTGTGTTTTACAAACATACCAGACTGTGTGATAAGAATTACACACTCATTAAATAAATACATATTAATCCATGATGTCCAAGGGCAGAACCAAGCAGGAGGAAATAATAACAATCTCTGCTCTAGAAACTGTGTGAAAACTGACTACACTGAAACATGTGCTATGGAAAACATTTCCCATAATGCAATGGCACAAATAATACCATCTTGTTTATCAGCTCAGCTTTGTAACATCTTCCCATGGCAATTCATTAGCCCAGGGCAGCACAGTATATGACCTGCCCAAAAACCCAGCAAACCCTTGCAGGACCTTTACCTAGGAGTAACACAAGTCTAGTTTCATAGCTGTCCATACATGATAATATATCCTTATAAATATTATTATCTTTATGTTGCTGACCAATTTTTTTCAGCTAATAGGCACACAGCTCTTTCTATGAACTGACGGGATGTAAATTGGAACCCACATATTTACTGAAATATTAATTCTGATCATCAAATAATTATTTAATATGAATTTCTATTTAATTGTATTCAAATTAAATCATCCTGAACCAGCCCCTCTGAGAGTGGATCTGACTTACTATCTATCACATACAATATAGCATATTCTATATATATATATGTTATATATAACCTTACTAAAACTGTTTTTTAATCATAATTTATCTTATTTAGTTTAGCTATTCTGTATTGGCCTAACAGGCCTAACATATTTACTCCACACTTACTTCAATAACAAAAGGATAAAATATGTGAACAAAACAAAGTTATTGTTGCAAAATATGTAGAAACTCAAAATCTATCTTTAATGAAGATAGCCTATGCCAAGGTCATGTGCTGAGTTTTATGTATTTAATAGTGTGAATTGAACGTTTATGAAAAAAAAACAATACTATTCTCTTCCACAAAGAAAATCTTCTTTATCATCATCATAATCATCATCATATTAATAATTACATAAAAATAACTTACGAACGACAAAGTCTAAATTTAATTGTAACATATATCATCATTATAGTGGTAGTGACAATTTTAAAAAGCTTCAAGTGAAAATGTGTTGACTTTACATGTCAAATTAACCCTGAAAAATAAATATGATAAAATGTTACTATGTTTTATTTATGAAATGCAAGCGCACACTAACAGCCTGTAATAGAAACATACATAAAACAAACAACAAATACTAATGTAAAAAAAAGACAAATGCACATAGAAACCAATCAAATTCAAGCTACCATTTATCAAGTACATTCTAGAAAATGACAGCTAGAATCTGACTGGTTAATATGAACACCTCCACCTTTCTAATTAATAAGCCCATAGACTGGCTAGGCAACATTCACAAATCAAGTCGTAGAATTCCATTATAGAAGAGCTTGGACAGCACATATTCATGTTTTCTATGGCACATTTTTACCCTTAGATAATCACAAGATAAATGCTAAATAAAATGTTTCAGGTTTAAGTTATTGTAGTGGTTTTTATAACACTCCGCAACTTGTCCTGACTTGCTATTATGTGGATATGACATGCATGTAAAGCGGCAACAGCAGTCTACCCATCGATTTTTAAATGGAGCCTCTACTGAACAACGGTGGGATATAGAACCTAATACACTGGCATCTTGGTCTCTTCATAAATCAACTTCACAGCATGTAGCAGAGCTATGGCGGATGGTTCAGTGTGGAAATGAAACGTCAGGCACATGTTACTTAAAAATGCATCAGCCACTGACACAAGACAGCAGAGTCCTCTTTTGATCAAACTGAGCTTCTGAATGATTTAATTTGTAGATTTGACAGTAAGTGTAAGCAGTATTGAATTGAACAGGGAAGACAAATAGACAAGGAGAGACCAAGGGGACACAAAATGATGGCTGAATAGAATATATAATGATGGGAGAGGTGAAGGGATATTATATATCTATCTATCTATCTCATATCTATCTATCTATCTATCTCATATCTATCTATCTATCTATCTCATATCTATCTATCTATCTCATATCTATCTATCTATCTATCTATCTATCTATCTATCTATCTATCTATCTATCTATCTATCTAATCCTGAGTGAATTATACTGCCACCTTGTGGCCAAAAGTTGTATTGATTTCAATCCTTTTCCATAAGCTCTCTCTCATATATCAGAGAGAGGAAATGCATACTGAGAGATTGCACTCACCCTGCATGTGGCTTTAAGTTGCAGGTGATCAATGTCTTCCTTACATCTATTTCCTTATCATCCCCGTCCATGTATCCTTGTGCTCCCTAATCCCACGCACAAACACACAGCCATCATTTTGTTGTTTTTCTACTTTAAACCTTTGCTTACGCTGCATACACTGAGGCTTAATTTCTTTTACCCATTAATCATTTTTTCTCTTATTACGCACTCCGCATGCCAAAAATACACTCAGAATAATCCCCTTATGTACAGTCTGACATGTTTCTACATACTCAGGTGTTATGTGCACAACTGGTGGAATAGGTCATGTTGGAGGCTATGTAGCTGCAATGTACAGGTCTACTGTTATATCATTGCTACAACACGTGAGCTTACCAATAAACCTTTCTGCTTTACAGCAACTTGCTTGAATGTCAGCTTTTAAATAAAGTTTGTATGAGTGAAGGTCATAACCGATCTGAGCCATTGAGGAGAGGCACATGTAGATAGCCACACCCTCCGCTCGATCAAACCAATCGGCACGCTCTTCTGAGTGACGTCTTTATAAAGGTGGTGAGGAACAACGTTAGATATATATATATATATATATATATATATATATAGTATGCGTTATACATTACCTGTGTATGTGCCATTTAGTGATGTAAAGGAGGGAATCACTGGAGACGGTCGGTTTTGAAATCGTGTCAAAGTGATGTTTTAATCTCTTTGTAAAGTGTATTAAAGTACTAGATGTAATTTATGTGAGATGCTTGGATGAAAAGAGAGATTGGAGTGGGATGATCCCTTCACTCTCCTGTGAACCCCGTGTCATGTTTGTACTGTTTGAAGTCTGTGTAGCTAATCTAATTTACAATAGCAGGGATGGCCTATAAGAAAAAGACGAGGTAGCTTCATTTTTTTGTATCCATAATTCGTTGTGACTTGTGTACTACTTTTGAATAATCACTTTCCTATTTTGTCTAATGACTAACAAGGGGAAATATAAAAGAAAATACTTAGAGTTACATATGTTTGAGTGGCACCTATCTCGCATGATTTATCTTCATTTGTTGGAAATTAAATGCTACACTTATGTTCTACAGAGAGACCCCCCACCACCCACCCCCCTATTTCAAATCGCTATAGTTTCTACGTTCTGCTGAGGGACAAGAACTAGCACAGAGAGAGTCAGTAATGTAATTGTAACCAAGCCGCTTCTTCTCCCGTCTACCCATAATCTATTTGTTGTGATGAAGCTTATTCATCTGAGGGATATTTGATTGTGAAGAATAAGATTTGTGACATCTTAAATTATCTTGGAAAGAGCACTCCTTGTTGCCCATCCAAATCCTGGTTTTGCCAAATATTTAAAAGGAAATTCTGATTCTTATCGACGACATTGTTTTCAGTTACTGTATGAATCTATTTTTTTTTTTGCACGAATTTATTGCTTTAATGCTTCTTTTCATGAATATTTGACGTCTGTATGCGCTTTTTTCTCAGTTTAGGAAATGAGCGCAAATTAAATCAAAATCTTAACTATAAAATACGATATCAAATAAACATTACATGAGGAACTTACTGTAAATACAGATAAATCGAATTCTCATCACTCTGTTATACTTTATTTGTAACTTGTGAGGTTTTAAACAGTGATAAATAGCTTAGGCGTCGCCTTCTTTCTCTGTACTGTTGTGTAACTCAACTCTATTGTAGTTTTTTTGTTTTTTTTATCAGCATTTTACAATACATCTTAACCATTAAACTGCTTAAGCCCTTTTTATTGGTTTATTTTGCATTGTATTAGTTAGATACCGTTTCTGATTTAATTATGTTTTATTGTTAAATAACCTTAGATTTATTTGTAAACTAAGAATTGCTCGATTCCAGTCAAGTCACAGCGCTTTATTTGTGTCACTGGAGTTGAATTAGCCAGGTATACCCAATGATTTATGTCAGCAGTGGAGAATTATTCCTCCTGTGTGTGAAATGTTGGCGCTGAACAAGGGTAACTTGTGTAAAGCAGATTACAAGGTGGATGCGCCCTTTCCTTCTGCCTGTCTTTTCATTTACTATCCAAGGGGTTTACACAGCTTGAATATTGACGAACCTCCCCAACTGCTCCGTTGTTAACCCAATTACAGAATTCATCAAGAACTGTATTGAATTATCTCTTTCCATACAGTATCAGCATTAGCCTAATTAAAAGCTATAATGTTTGATATAATGATTAAATCGTTAGCTCTGCTGTAGGGAAGCGATATTTTGTTTTCTCTTCAATTAGAAGCTGATTGAGGTTTACAGAGCAGGTCAGCTGTGAAATCTGAATTATATGTGTCAGTATTGCTCACAGGGTGAGACTGTGGCCGAAACCTCCAGCAAGCTCATCCAACATTATGCTTCATTACCTATAGTTTATGATCTAACCAGTCCAACTAATAACCCCATGGTAAGCGTAGAGGCATACTGTAGTAGCTATTTTAATGTTATTTTCTTCTGGCTTTTGTAGCAATTGAATCAACAGCCCATAGGTGACAGTGCGTGCGTGGATTAATAGTTCAATGACATTGGGACAGTCACATAGTTCCTCCCAGTGATCTAAGAAATAACATTTAGAGGCAGACAAGCAGCCAATCTAACATGAAATGACAATATAGATATTCGTGTATAAAAAGGCGTTGGAATGATTATAGCAGACAGAAGAGTTCACAATTCGATTCTTGTTGGGGGTTCAAGCTATGGTCTTCAGTAACCAGCAGGCGGCGATCGCACTCCTTGGAGAGACTGTAATGCTCAGCATTAGGGTGGAGGGTGGGTGCTGTGCCCTCTAAAACGTGCAGCATCTGCTGGTTGAAACTCTGGAGATCCAGTAAAGGGCATATAGGCAGGTGAAACATTGGTCACGTAGTGCAGTACTGCAAAGTGACCCACCTGTCAGGAAAGTTTGGCAAGTGTTTGTGGAATACTGGAGCACTGCTCTGTGAGCTTTACATAAAGCCTTTGCTTGTAGATATATAACGACTATTATGTTACCATTTGCACTTAAAGTCATAATGTATCTTGGATAGAATATACATCCCAAACATGAACCCTCTTCCCTTCAGCTGTTCTGGAGATGTGACTATTCCCCACTACACTGACTAGCAGGCAGCAACAGGTTGCTTGGGCTTGAATCAGTATTTACCCTCTGGCCACACAGTGATAAGGAAGACACTGATCATTAATGAGAGAGATGAATAGCATAGCTCTCTGCATCCCCTGTGGAGCAGACTGTGGCCACCTGTATCAGCAATTGACCATTTAAAGAGTTTATTTCAAAATGGTGCTTAAAAATCAGAGTTTTCATTAATTTATATTATTAGAATTGACACACTTTGAAAATGAAAAATGATGAAATACAGTCGTTGCTGCTATTTGCATATAAGTTGATGTTCTCCCTGGCTGTAGTAACAATGTTACTGGATGTGTCTCTAGATGTTATCAGTAGAATGTATTGCCATTACTGCCCAGACCCGGGCTGGAGAAACGACTCCTCTGTCTATTGTGTAAGGAGTCGTCTCACTGATACTTTCACGTATGTCTCCTATTGGCCCCGGTACAAGTGCTCCAGCTCTTAGTACAAACATGGAATCCAGTATTTTTGGTGAGTTTTATACTCCAGGCAATAATATTCCACGACAAAAGCTGTCTTTTAAAACGATTAACCTTAAACTCATAAGCAAGCTGCATATAAGGTGCTCAACAATAGCCCATCATTTGTAGAAAGTCATAATAATAATAATAACGGGGGAAAATGCGTTATGGCAAATACTTTTACATTCAGTCACCCTAAATACCCGGCTGATCCTCAGCTGCGCTTACACCCGCAATACAGGGGCCAGCGAAAACCTGAGACATACCATCATAAAGAGATTCATCTGAACTCTATCTTCCAGATTAAACATAAAGTTATGCATTATGTGAGCCCTGCATGGAAAAACTGCAAACTATTAACTTACTGCAACTATTGCAAACTGAATAGTTCTCGTCTTACCCTTACTCTGGGTCATGGTTATTCCGCAATGTATAGTGTTATTGCAGGAAACACATAGGTGCCGATCCAGAGATAGGAAAGGACAGAACAGCTCAGCTAAACCATTGTGCAATGTAAGGGGTGCGGATCCATTTCAATTGTTTTGCATGCAAGGAAATATTTTACTTGTGCACATAAAACTCGCATACTGCATAGCTTCATGTTTAGTCTAGAAAATAGAGTTGAACACAGAAACTTTACCTCTCAAGTTTAAATCTGCTTTCACGGGTTATATTTGCCTCCCCTTGTAGTTGAATATGGTATTGCTCGGGGCCACACTTTCCCCATAGTGTGTGTAGGTACAGTGTGTGATATAGGTGCAGGTGTGTATCTTATTGTATATAGTACAATTATTTTTAGCAAGTCAGAAATTCATCAAACTAAAAGTTTCCAAAATGGAATCCACTACATGAAATCCTGCAATCTCCTCCACAATCTCTCCCTCTGCATTCTCTCTGGTCACAGAGTGACATTTGCTGAATTGTGGCTGTGTAGCTTACTTTGCTTTTTGCCTTCATATGTTTTATTTTACCCTGTCCGACATCAGGTGCATTGGGACAACTGGCCTCTCTATCAGACTATTACAAAGAGAACTTAATTATACACTGAAGTCCCGTAGCCGCCTGGATATAAGATGTTATCAACCCTGGCAGAGGATCCTTGATGTATGATTGGCACAATCTGTAACTGTCTCTCTCTTGTCACTTAGCAACTACTTACACCTGCTCCCTGTATCCTTAAATCTGTGGAATAGCTCGCTGCTCCCTGACAACCAGAACACACCAATATAAACGCACTACTCATGGGATCAATTCCCTGAAATACAACTCAAGGAATGGGGCATGTTTTGGTCGCGGATTATACTTTACATAATATTGAAAAACAAACAAAGAAACAAAAAACAAACAATTACAAAAAACTACCAACAAATATACTATAATATAAAACAAAAATATGCGTTATTTACATCTTTGCAAAATCATGTTGTCAGAGATAATGAAAGTTATTATTGCTTCCTTGCTCATCTCTATATTGCAGTGTAAAAATACTATAGTTCTGTATACTTGAGCTATACACAAAAGCTTAGCATTTTACTGTGTGTAAAATAACTAGAATTAATGTGCACTTTTATTGTAACATTGACTTTCCAAGTGCAAATTTACGCTTTTTGTGTGTGGCTGTGTGTAGGTGTGTGTGTGTGTGTGTGTGTGGCTGTGTGTAGGTGTGTGTGTGTATTGTTCCTAACGCTGAATTAGCTGTCTTGAAAATATCCGTTTAATTTATTTGTGGTCAGTGAAGATAGCCCAGGTAGCCAATCCTTGTTATGCGTCATTTACAATAGATTAATAAATAGGCAGATTGATAGATTACCATATATACTACTTTAATGTTCCATAGGCTGTTCTGTAATAACAAACGCTCAGAATGTATTAGTTCGTTTATTCTTATGCTGTTATGCATGACAGTAATGTGTGATGCCCATCACAAGCACCCTTTCCCACCCCAGGACAGGGTTGAAGTAAGATTTAACAACTGTTATTAGACTCATATTCCAAGACATTCCAATGACATTTTCCCCAGCTTCTAACCTATGAAAGCTAAACGTAAATAAAAGGGGATATTGTGAAAAGCAGGGACTCTCTCCCTCCAGGTTTTATTTTAAGCATGCATTACCCCTCCCCCCCCCCTTCTAGATTATACTCCTCACCCCCTGACGTCATAGGGCAGCGTGCCATGCAAATCATACCCCTTTCCCAGCAGTCGGACATGCAGAGGCAGGCAGAGTAGTGAGTCCGCCTCCGCCCCTCCTCCTCCTGCGCTTTTCCCTCCCCTCCCCGTCGGCCGCTGGCCTCCCATTGGCCGCGGTGAAATCATTTAATCGCAGCCGGCGTGCGCCGTATGGCTGCTGTGCGCCTGGCTCTGAGCGTCTGATGCCGCAGGCACCTCCTATATCAGAGAGCGCTGCACTCACACAGGCTCGGACTCGGCGCCGTCTCTGTCACTCTGGGACTCTGTTTAGCACTGTGAGGACTCTTTCCTTTAGTCACTGTACTTTGCACACTCTCTGGGTCCCTACACCTCCATCTGGCCCCTCTGTTGTTGTAGTGGCTAAAGCTTCATCCATCCACACATCCCAACATCTTGTGGTCCAGGGGCCAATTGAATGTAAGTGAGAGGTGTATGTGAAGGCTCATCTTGTGGTCCAGGAGCTCAGGACCTGAAGGCAGTGTCTGATGTCTCATCCTGGGGAGCAGGAGTGCCATAGAGAACAGGAGGGGAGTCGCTGAAGTCTCATCCTGAGGACCTCTGCCTGTACAGGACTCTGCACCTGTTAGAGCTCAGCATCAGCTGTACGGAGAAGAAACTTTCCCTGCTCCTACGAGCTGCCACTCCCCGCCCAGACCTCATGCTCCTCTGCTCCCAACTTTCCCTATCAGTGTGAGAAGTTCTCCAGCTCCCCGCACCTTGCACCCCCAGCCCTTGTCCCAGCAGCCTTTCTATAGAGAGACTCCAGCCAGCTGTGTGAATGTACAGTATGATGATGGAAACGGACTTGCACTCCCCCGGGGTCCAGCCCCCTAGTAATACAGGGCAAGCCGGGGGAGGAGGGGGGAATAAGGCCAGTCAGGACCGGGTCAAGAGACCCATGAACGCTTTCATGGTGTGGTCCAGGGGGCAGAGGAGGAAGATGGCCCAGGAGAACCCCAAAATGCACAACTCGGAGATAAGTAAGAGGCTGGGGGCCGAGTGGAAGGTCATGTCAGAGGCTGAGAAGAGGCCCTTCATTGATGAGGCCAAGAGGCTGCGAGCCTTGCACATGAAGGAGCACCCGGATTACAAGTACCGGCCTCGCCGAAAGACCAAGACCCTGCTCAAGAAGGACAAGTATTCCCTGGCCGGGGGGCTTCTGCATGCGGCCGGGGGAGGACACATGGGGGTCGGCCTGAGCCCTGGAGGAGGAACTGGTGGGTCAGGGGGGGTCGGGGGTCCTGGAGGTGTGGTGGTGCAGCGCCTGGAAAGCCCGGGCTCTGGGGCATCTGGCGGGGCCGGAGGATATGCTCACATGAACGGTTGGGCTAATGGAGCTTACCCGGGCTCTGTAGCTGCAGCGGCGGCAGCTGCCATGATGCAGGAGGCTCAACTCGCTTACAGTCAGCAACAGCAGCAGCACCCTGGCAGCGGGGGCCACCACCCGCACCACCACCCTCATCATCCGCACCACCACCCGCACCATCATCCCCACCATAACCCCCCTCCTCACCCGCCACCACCTCCCCCCCAGCCAATGCACCGCTATGACATGAGTGCTCTGCAATACAGCCCCCTGCCCGGCGCACAGAGCTACATGAGCGCCTCTCCTTCCAGCTATGGGGCGCTGGGGTATTCCTCAAGCCAACAACAGCACCAGGGCTCCCCGTCCTCTGCCGCGGTGGCGGCGGCTGCTGCAGCTGCAGCTGCTGCGGCTGCATCCTCAGGGGCCCTCGGGGCTCTAGGGTCTCTGGTGAAATCTGAGCCAAGCGTCAGTCCACCTGTGACAGGGGGAGGGTCCCACAGTCGGCCGCCTTGTCCTGGGGATCTACGGGAGATGATCAGTATGTACTTACCTAGTGGAGGGGAGGCCGGAGACCCGGCTGCTGCGGCGGCGGCTGCGGCAGCGGCGGCGGCAGCAACCAGCAGACTTCACAGCTTGCCCCAACACTACCAGAGCGCAGGGACAGGGGTAAATGGCACGGTGCCACTTACACACATCTGAGGACTCACCTGGACTCACAGACATGCACTATAACAAAACCAATTAGAGAGACTTCAGAAAACTGCCTGGTCCACATCCTGACCTTCTGATCACTCGCCCAGAACTCTCTTTACTTTGTTTGTTTTGTACAGAAATGTTTTGATGTTCTTGTAAAAAATAACAAAAAACATACTTAAACTGAGATGAGAATGTTAAGGTAACGCAATGTTTCGTTCTTTTTAGTTAAATGCTCTTTATCAAACTAATTTTAGAAGAGAGCAAATTGGGGGATTGTGTACAGTATTTATGAATTCTATAGAATGGAATAATGTTTTTATTTGTTTTTAAATACATCTTTTGAGATATTACCTGCCACTGTTATTAGTTCTGTTTTAACTTTTGAAACCTCTAAGGGATTATACTCTCATCATACTTTAGTGACAAACTGTGAACTTACACATACACTTTCTTTGTACATGGTGTTTATTTATGAAGCATTTGAAGCTAGAATCTATTTTTTGTTTTACTTTGAATTTATCTTTTTTTTTTTTGTAAATGTTCCTGTAACCCCACCACCAGCAGCACCCAGTTTTGTTTTTATATTATTTCTTGTACATTCCTTGTGAAATATTTTTTATTCTAGACGTTGCGGATTCATATTGTGTACATAGTTTAATAAACGTCCTCTCTGCTTTAAAATAATAATTAAAAAAAATCATCAGAATGATGACTTGAAGTTTAAGCTAAATAAATTTTCAGCTGAGAAAGAAATACACGTTTTTATTTCATAAATCTATTCGATTGTCGTTTTTTCTGAAAATCTGGTACGTTTCAATTACAGTGGTGAAATGAAATGGAATTAACAACTACTGTACTAGTGTCTGAAAAGTTAACTTAAAACTGAGTCAAGCAAAAATAAATATATGAATTATAATTATATCGTATAGATATTTAACAAGCGATTTTTAAGTTATAAACGTGCCTTTAAACTCTTTGTTTGTTGTTGTTTTTTCAGAAAAACTAAATTCATAGGTTTAAATTTCATTTAAGAACGAAATTTATTTAAAAGTTGAATTACTACAATAAATGTATATACTTTGTTTACATTAGATATATATGGTTCCTACAATTTCCTGTACAGGTCATGCAATTAAAACCTGGAATCTACCTCTATTAGTGGAATTTCTAAAAATCGTTTTTATAGAATTGCAGTTCATTTTAAGTTATTACCCAGTATATTTCCGTAGTATAGTGTGGTATATGAGGTATTGTTTACTAAATTGAATTATTTAATAAATCCTGAACTGTGTAGATATAGATCTTTCAAGAAAATAGTTTAAAAACAACACCATTTTAGTCTCAATAATTGTGATGTATTTCCCTAGCAATGGTGAAAACCACTAGGCTAAATCTAAATAACTTCATTTTTGATTTGTAATACGTTTAAATTTATAGGTGAAAAATGTTTTAGAATGATGGTAGAGAGATACAAATAATATTTCCTATTGTAGAAAAATAATTAGAAAAGGAGAACAACTTACACATATTTGATGATCAATTTTGTCTCTTACAGATTGCTAAATAACAAATGCCCTCAGTTCACATGAAACAATCCAGACTTTTGCTGAATGCATTATTATTACTGCACTAATGAATAATTCTTTTGTGTCATGTTGGCTTTTTACGTGGTTCGTTAAACCCATTGCAATATTTTCATTAAGGCCTCTATTAATATAATGATGTCATAATTAAGCTGTATTTAACCTGAACATTTATATTGTACATGACATTACTCGTTTCATTAGCAGAAATATACGTGTCAAGAAGCAGTTTTAACTTTTATTTTAAAAGTCTCGCTTTGACACCCGTGGAGAGTGAACATTTTCAGACTCGAATCTAAGGTGTAGGAAACATTATTTTGCAATTAGAAAGTTAATACTTCTACTACTACTAATAATAATAATAATTAATTAAGTAATTAATTATAATCCCTTTTAAAACAATTTTTATTTAAAAAAAAGTTATTGAGTATTCCAACCCAAAAATACATGCAATTTGTCTTATTTTGCAGTGAATGTTTGTGTGTGTCGAACACGTGTAATCCGCATTAGTTATCATAGATAGGTCTTCACGCATTTATTTGTGTTTTGTTTGTTCGCTTTTGTTGCCCTTAGTGGTGTTTATTTATAGGCTTGCAATGATTTACACAATCGCTTCATGAAATGATTAGCACAGAGCAAATAGTGCTTAGGAAAGTAGAATAAAGGGTTGTTATTACGGTAACTAGATGTTACATTTTGGGATTAAAATCTGGTAATAAATGCCAGTATGTTGCTTTTCTATTCTAAATGAATATCTAGCTTTTCTTGAACTGATGAGATACGTGTCTGCCTAATATTTGCTATAGATACGCATGAAAATGATTGCAGGGATGTACTAACACAAGATAAAAGTCAGAGTGAAAGTTGAATCTGGAGTGTGCCTCTTGTGAGCAGATACACTGTGGGATTGTTGTCGCTTTAAAAATACTATTTATAATCTCTGGTAATACTGAGTGAACTTTAAGATATTTTCCATTTTCTAAATATTATTTGTAAAGTACTTTATGTTCACAGCTGATGCCTGGAAAGTTTGTTTTACAAGAAGAGTCTTTTATCTTAAAATCAGCTATAACCTTGCAAATATGTAATGACTGGATCATCAGCACCGGCCTCTTGTGTTAGAGTAACTTGTCAAAGGCCTGATCATTAATTGTGTGGTTAAAGAGGACATATTAGAGGTGTATTTATCGACATTTTAACAAGCCAGTAGAGTTTATAAAGTGTCCCTTTTTCTAATTGATGCTAGGTAGATACATGGATGAGAGAGGATGATTTGTGCCCATGTCTGGAGTATATGTTATGTGTCAGCAGAGATTAAGATGAATAGAGCGTGCAGGGGGGCAGAGGGGTTTGTATTTTCAGAGTGTGGGATTACTGAGATGAAGTCCTGACCCCGGGGTCATCATTGAGTCAAAGCCTTTTACCATCACCTAGTGGAACCTAACGGACACTTAGTGCAGAAAGTAAAAGCAAGTGAACTAATCTGGGTATAGATGCAAACAGCATGCTCCAGTATTATATATGTTGTATGGTACATCCGATTATAATGGCAATGGTCACTGTGTCTAGCATGGCACTGGGGAAATGCTTTACCCATGCTTCATTAAGGTGTAACTTCTCTGACTAGACCGCTGCCCTTCACACTTCAGATGAGCAAATAGTGTTTATAACCTGGAAATCACCTGATTATAACTCTTTTACCATAAGACAGATCCCAGTCAAGCAGAGGGATAAGACTGGGCTAGGAAAGGGACACATTACCTCTGAGCACTTAATACCCCCTCAGGGGAGCTGGGCTGCAAGCAAGGGCATATGTTTGGCTGGCAGACAGGGAGAGCTCGCTGAGATACCCGGGTAAGCATGGCACTGCTAGCTGTTTCCACATGCTGCTAAGCCCTCCCAGGGGCGCTCAGTTCTAGCTGAGATTTAATGGAGCGAGCAGGGTAATGCTGCTCCCAATGGACACTGGAGATTAAAGCGGCGAGTTAAATGGGATAAACCTATGTAAATGAGGAGAGGGGAACATTAGCTTTAGGAGAACTGAGGGAGAAGACACGCTGTAGAAATAGATATCCTTTGGTGTCTTTAAAGCGCTGCTGATTGCTGGGAGTATTAGCAGGGACTTCTCTACGATCATTGCTGCATTAAAGACAAGTGTCATACTGATAATGTTAAAACTGCGAGAGTTATGTATCAATTACCCCTCGCAGCTAACTGGTCCTGCTACAGGAATTTCCATCCAAGCAGAGGTATGATAAGCACAGGGTGCAGGACATGTGTGATAAATAGTACAGGCATCAGAAAGGACAGACCATCCATTTCCTCATGCTCTTTAAAATAACAGTTCTTTAAAGTCCTAAGTGTTATTTATGAGTAATGCTTTGCTTTGCATTAAACAGCAAGACCATGCTGCGATGTAAGGGGCGAAATATTATGTACATTTTTTATGAGGAAAAATGACTTTTATAGCTTTTGTTTATAGCACACAAATACTGACACACACACAGTTCACATCAACATGGTGGTTTTATATAGATGTAGATTGCTCTTGTCTCTGTTGTTTATTCTAACTCTGGTCAACAGCACAATTATTATATATTATTATATACATTTCTATAATATGCACTACTTATCTCTATTACTATATAACTATTTTATATACATATCTTCTGTACATAAGTTTTGAGTATGAAATTATTGTGCATCACTATTGTGATTACTATTTTAAAGTGATGTGTAAGACTTTTTCCACCTAGTACCTTGGAATGTAAAAATGTGAAATAAAAACAATAAGTAAAATAGGAAGCATCATCCCTGTAGCACATGGCTACATAGCAGAAAGAAGGAACAGAAACTCACTCTGCTAACCTTGCAATCAGGTAAAGGAATCTCAGCATACAACTGACATTATTGCCATTTCATTGATGATTGATTTCTCCTGTAATATTTAGATTTATTTCCTAATCAAAATCAGGTACACTGTAGAATGGGGTCAAATTAGGGATTTTTTTGTTTAGATAGCTGACCTTACAATTCAGCAATAAGCAATAATGTCCAAAATCTATACAAATATTTCATGTCAGTTTTCATGACTAAACTTATTGAATAATTAAAACCAATTAAATATGTTTTTTTTTTCTTTAGATAGACCAAAATTGCCATTTACATACAGAACCACATACTTTATGTTTCAGATTAATACATATTCTTAGAAATGCTTGTATCAACAATCGCATAGCGGACCTGATCAGAGGTTTGGGCCCCGCAGATGGACACAATTATCTGTGGTTGCATGAGTGGGAACCTTGGATAGGTAGTACAGAGAAGGAGTCAGAACCAAAGTGTTTTTGTGCAGCAGAAGCACAGAACTGCTATTGATAATACCTGCGCCTTATCCACAATTTCAGCAGTAGCAACTCTGTATAATTGGGAATGACTTTATATGTACACAGATGTGTACAGGCAAAAATGCTGAGAGGTGTAATGCAGCAGCCTATACAAGCTTGTATTTTTCTAAGTGTTTATTTTTAATTAAACAGGTTAAATGTGTTTTGTTGTTTAATTATAATAAACGCAGAAAACAGAATAAAAATTTATTAAACAATTTACTTATATATATATAAAAAAAAAAACTAAAAATATAAATCCATATAAAAAAATATATCTATATAACATATTCCTGCATAATATGTGAAGCAATAAGCTGCTGTTTTGTCATTAAAAACAACAACAGTATAGTGTAGTGTATGCAGTAAGCTTTAAAATGATTGCTAGATGCGTAGGACTGTATAAAGAATTATTAATCATTTACTGAGCTGGTGCAGGATTTCAGGAGGAAGCACAGGGAAACAGTTCTGCTGCTGCGTCCACTTTGTAGTCTGAACAGAGTGAAATACCCCGTTCCACTAGCACAGAGCACACTGAAGTGAACGGAGGACCTGATACACAGTTGTTGCGCAAACAAAATGCGTCAAAATATTCAACTCTGGATAGGACATAGAGAAAAAGTGCAGTCGTCTAACCCCCTGAGGAAGCTGCGGCTTGTACTGCAGCATCTATGTCACATTCCCGTGTTGCAAAAGTTTGAGTTTTTTAAATTTACACTAATAAACCCCCCTTAAAATGATTTATTCATCATTTACAGCAATGACTGAGCATAGAAGCTGGATTCCGCTGCTTTTGTGGATTAAAAAAACCCACAAACATTTTTGTTTATTTTTTATGCAGAAATATATTTAAAAAATGGATATATTCATTAATGTTCATAAAATCGCACAGACCAGGAGACGTTTCCAGTGCTCGCTCCTGTCCTGAGCCCATTCTTAGCATACACATTGCAATACTCCAGACGTACAGCTCTGAGTCAGCTACATAGGCGGATCAGCCACATTGGGGCTGATCCAGAGTTTTAGCGGAGCCGCTGTATGTCCTACAGCTACTGTGCAAATTTAAATGAGAAAAATTCCCCTTTTCTTATTTAAATCTCATGGAACTTCCAGTTTCACTGGCGCAGCGCTGTTGGATGTGCTCACAGTTGGATGGGTAGCCTTGTGTACATATTTTTGTGTCTGCATCTGTTTTGCTCATGTGCAATGCTAACAAACTGTCAGCTTACACTGAAAATAAGGTGTAAGCCTCAACTCTGCATCAGGTCCAAAGTCTATCTTGCTTATGATTTTATTTGTGAAAAATTCCCAGTATAGATTTATTTCTAGGTCTACTTCAAGAACAAATTCTCCACATATTGGCTGCTGCTAGACATAAAATTCTTACACAGGTCCTGTTCAAACCTCTTTCTATTAAGGTGAACTATTTAGTAGTCCACAGAATCTAGGTTTCGTTTACTGGTGTAAGGACCTGATCCAGAGTATTAGCGCATTAGCAATGCGGGTGTGCTATACGACCTATCCAGAGTTCTGTGTTTCTGCAGAAAGTCTGAATAGGATTTCGGAAAATGGGGCAGACATGCCCCCCTCTCCCCACAGTCGTAATCGTATTAGCAGAGGCTGCGGCTTGTACAGCCATAATTATAATAACTATTTAAATGAAAAAAAACCACCCTTTTTCTCATTTAAATATCATGGAAGGTCTAGTTCCACTGTTGCAGAGTAGACGGAAACGGACACAGAAGTATGGGCAGCAATGTGCCCATATTTCTGTGCAGGGCTACTGTCAGAAATTTTGGGGCCCGGGACACATCCACAGTGCCACACCCCCTATGTGACATCACTGATGATATCATATAGGGGGCGGGGCTTCGCAGACCTTCATTAAAAGCGGGCTGGTGGACAGGGAAGTCCTTTCTTGAGCATTGGCCTGCTAATGTACAGCTCTAAGCAGCAAGTATCGGCAGTAGAATAAACATTGGCGTCACCCATCCGCGCAGGGACCGGGACATTAGTCCTGGCTGTCTCGTGTAAAGGCAGATAGGTGAATATGTGTAATGCAGCAGCTTGCATGCTTAAAAATATTTTGGATTTGTTGTTATTGTTACATTATTGTAATGCAATTTCTTGTAATTTAGTTTTAAAATTACTGTGTAGTTAGTCTATGTGGAAATATGCTGCTATTCAGGCTACAAAAACAACAATAAGCCCCCCCCCAAACAAAAACCCCCACAAAAAGCAAGTGGTATAGTGCAGTGTATGCAGAGTGAGTGCTTTTGTTTTATTATTCTGAAATGTGACAGATTAATGTTTGCTAGGTGTGTAGGGCTGAGTTATAAGTGAGAATGGAGGCGGCATTTTATGAAGGTAAAGCTCCTCTATCTTACCCTTACACCAACCCTGATGTAAAATGTTCGGAGGAATCAAAGGGAAACCGAGCTGCTGCTTTACCCGCAGCGGCACTAAAATGCTAATTTTCTCCTTTAAGTATTGTGCACTCTACTAGAACACTCTAGTATGCTACTCTACTAGTATAGTACTCTGCTGCACATGTGTAGTACCCATAGAAGTGAACATGAGGGATTAGCCACTTTGCATCCGCTTTTCTATGCTTGCACCTAAAAAGCTATGTGCTTACACCTAAAAAACAGATCAGCTCCTTAGTTGGGAAATAACACACTAGTGGTTACGAGAAAAGAGTAGACTGTGCCAAGAGCTTTGCTTTTTAACTGTTTAAATAATTACATGAAATTTCAGATCTAAAAGTAACATGCTATAGTTAAGAAAACACATGCAAACAAATGGCAATTTCTTTTTTTATTGTAGGAACATTTTTTAAAAAATCACCCTCTGTCAACATTTTTATTAGCTTTGCTTACAAATGAGCCTATATAATATGAAATGGATATTAATAAACATCTTTATACATTGCAGTAGCGCAATACAGAGCCATATAAATAACCTAATTACAGTGTTCAACAATTTTCTGTAGTGGAATCATTTCTGTGTTAAAAAGACAATCATGACTATGACAGAACACACATTTGAGAAAGCACCTTGCAGGTGGAGTTTGCCAAGGACAGAAAACTCTGTTTAAGGGCTAGATTTACTAAACTGCAAAAAAAGGAAACATGTAGATCATAGAAACCAATTAGAATCTGGCTGACATTCCCTAGTATGTAATAGGTAAGTGAGAGCTAAAATCTCATTGGTTACTACGGGTAACATCTCCACTTTTCCTTTTCCACAGTTTAGTAAATCTAGCCCTAAATGATCTTTGCTATGGTCAGTGCTGCTTCATACAAGTGCACAGGGAAGTTCCACAATAGTTCCACCGATAAAAAATTGTGTACATTCTCACTCTGGGCTCCATTTACTAAATGGTGATCACTTCATTTTCAGGAGATAAAGACCGTTTTCACCTGAAAACGGTCTTTATCTCCTGAAAATGAAGGCATCACATTTGCGAATGCAATGATCGCCATGGAAACCATGGTGATCATTAGCATTCCTACCCCGATCGCCAGCCTGCTCTAATGAATGCGGGCGGGCTGATCGCTGAATTTACAAAGTGTCGGCGCGGATTTTAACAATCCACGGATTGTTAAAATCCGCGCCGACAATTTGTAAATTCAGCGATCAGCCCGCCCGCATTGATTAGAGTGGGCTGGCGATCGGGGTAGGAATGCTAATGATCACCATGGTTTCCATGGCGATCATTGCATTAGTAAATGGTGATGCCTTTATTTTCAGGAGATAAAGACCGTTTTCACCTGAAAATAAAGGCATCACCATTTACTAATGCAATGATCGCCATGGAAACCATGGTGATCATTAGCATTCCTACTCCGATAGCCAGCCCGCTCTAATGATGGCGGGCCTGCTGATCGTTGAATTTACAAAGTGTCTGCGCGGATTTTAACAATCCGTTCCGATACGTTAAATAACGCCATCTCAAGATGGCGTTAGGGTAGGTATTACAGCGGTCCCCCCATATATTCCCCTTTTTCTCCCTCTAATAGCTGTTATTAGGGGGAGGAAAACGGGGGTATATATCGGGAGACTGCTGTAATGCAAAACACTAATTAAAATGTACAAAAAAATAAAAAATATAAAAAAACATTTTTTACATAGTTTATTAATACATTTTTAATAAAAATTCTTTAATATAATAATAATTTAAAAAAACAATACAAAATACACAGATTACTTACCTGTCCCGGTGCCGCGTCTGCTTCGGTTTCCCACGCATGCGCAGTGTTACTTGCCTTTTGGGACAAAATTTTCTGTCCCAAAAGACAACTACTGCGCATGCGCGGGAACTAATGTTTCACTCGATCCCGGCGAAAGTCCCGCAGATCATCGTGGGACCTCGCCGGACAGGTGAGTTATATTAAATTTGACGGAAAGAGGTGCAAGACTCGCTGCGAGGTGCAGCGAGCCTTGCACTGAACGATAACGCTCATAATGAGCGTTATAATAAATGGACCCCTCTGAATCATGCACTTATGCTAACAGACAGAGGTATGCAATGCATGTGTATCACATTTATAAATCCTATCATAATACTTAGCAATTAGAAAGTTTACCATATAAAATATGTCGTAATTGTAGTCCTGATGCAGAGTTTTTGAGTAGGGGATGCGGACACATTGCAAAGAAAATACATGATCCAGAGTTCTGTGGACCTTTAGAGTTTTAGCGCAGTTGAAAATATGTGCTCCCTATCTGGAGTCCAACATGAGCCACTCTGGATAGATCCCACTGAAAATTAGCATGCTTCTGAAGCATACAGGACCTGATCCAGAGCACATGAGCATTGGATGTGCCAGTCCTTTCCAGAGCTGCAATTTTTACAACACTGGATAGACCGTACAGAAAAGGTGCAACATGCAAACGGAGCCTGCGAGGTGTAATCGCAGCAGCCTATATGTTTGCATGTCTTTTAAATAATGCCAGACTAGAATGTGCAGCAATCCACAGGCTTTAAAAAGAGGCCATTTAATAAATAAAAATCACCTCCGTTTTCACCTACACCAACTCCGAGCAGCTGTAAAATTTTAGGTGGAAGCAAGTGGAGTCCAACCAGCTACTGGGCTCGCCCCCCCCCCTTTCTAATTTAAATATACCCCGTTGTGATAGTGCAGAGCGCACAAATGCGAACACAGGCGGATGGACAGCAGTGCATCCATCTTTTTTTTATCACTACCATTCTACATGTGCGCAAAGCGGTATGAAAAACATATACGGATGTATACAGGCCAAGAGGTGTAATGCTGCAGCCTATACTAGCTTGTAGGTTTCAAAAGTATCTTTCTTTTTATAGTTAGGATAAGTTTAATGTAAATGTTGTTATTATGTATTCATAATACATAATCTCTTAAAGAAATTAAACAGAATTTCATTTATTTCAAGGCAAAACTATGCTCAGTAAAGGGTAATGTACACAGAATGTGTGTTTTTAAAACACATTTTTACAGTTTACTATTTGTAAGTTGTGCAGGAGTGTGTTATGGGTAAGAATAGAGGTATTTCATGAAGGAACATCTCCTCTGTCTTACACTTACACTGTGTAGAGAATCCTGGCTACTAATCTCTGCTCGCAGCAGCAATAAACTGCCAATTATGTTATTTAAATTTAGTGGAGCACCCCATTGCAGTAGCGCAGCATGCATAGAAGTGAACACAGGCCTATCAGCTACTTAAATTTGTGCATCAGATGCACAAATCCGCTGCTAAAGCTGAGCGCATCTTATCCAGAGATCTGACATTTGCAACTCTGGATAGGATGTATAGAGAAAATAGAGGCAGCGTGTTATAATGCAGCCACCTTTACAAGTTTGCATGTTTCAAATATTTATTAGTTTTTATATTTTGTGTTTATAATCAAATTAAAGACCTAAACAATTTTGCATACTCTTTTATATAATGACTGAGTAGAATGTGTTGCAAAAAAAAATCACTATTGTTTTAAAAAAGAATGAATGTACAAATGAAACCTTTTAATATTTTACGCATGTGCAGGGATGTGGTTAATGATTATTACTGAACTGGTATACATTTTATGTAAGTGCAGGGGATCCAGTCTCCTGCTGCAGCACTAATCCGCTCCCTCTCTAGAGCACACAGAAGCGAACACAGGTGGAACAAGAGTTAGGAAAATAGGTGGAAGTTTAGCTTTGGATCTTTAGTACAATATACAAGATTGACAATATACAAACTTGGCTGAAAAGAAGTTCAGGAGTGAGTCCAAGAAGTGATCTTTCAGAGACATGTTACACCACATGGTCTTGCAAGATTTTTAGAGATTGTCCACCAGCTCTTTATAATTGTGTACCTTATGGTTTCCTTAGAAGTTCTGGCAAATGCTTTTGAGAGAGCCCTCCATGCAGCTTTATCGACAGGATTAAGCAGGCCATCAAGGCACCAATTGAGCCTCAGTTCTATTATTTGAGGACCTACAAAGAGCCCCTCTTTGAGCTTTGCCTCTCTGACCCTCAGGAATTCCTGTCTTATGTAGGCAATGGCATACCCACACTGATCCAGTGCTTTGATGAAGTTCTTGGCAAGACCCAACTTTATATGAAGGGTAGGAAGAAAGACTTTCTATGGATCAGCATGTAGAGCTCTAACAACATTCTTCACTCCTGGGGTTAGTGACGTTCGTTTTGGCCACAGCTTCTGAACATAATAGTTTGACCGTTCACTGCTGTCCAACTTACACAGAAAACATGAGTATTTGGTGGAACCAAGTTGTAATCCCAGCAGGAGCAAGAAAAGTCACCACAGACATGAAATTTGTGGTTTTCATATCTGATATTGTTCCGTAGGAGTTTCATGTTCCCATGTGTTTCCTTAATAGTAGCAGCAAGAGCTAGTGGTACGAAGGGTAACTTGTTGCTGTTGTGAAGAAGCACAGCTTTCAAGCTCACTGTAGAGGAATCAATGAACTATGAACTTGTGACCAGGTGCTACCAGGGCCACTGAGAGGGGGGTGGAGGGGATACTAATTACCCAGGCCCGGATCTGCCAAGGGGGCATTGGGTATGTGAAGCACTGATGGTCATTTGAATAAAAAAATATATTTTTCCTTTCCTCTTTTTTTATTGTTTATTTATAAAAGTCTGGAGATGTTTTGGGGGAGGGGGGAGTTGTGGCAGTGAACCATTGGCAGTCTTTGCTGACACAACAGCCCAGCCACAGTCACCACTGGTGTCAGTGGGAGACGTAATACGGCAATGCTGAGGGCGGTTTCCTGAAGGCTTTGTTACAAGCAGCAAGGCAGAGCTCAGTACAGGCAGCCTACGCAGAGAGCTGCACAGAGTCTCATATCTATCTATCTCTCTCATATCTATCTATCTATCTATCTATCTATCTATCTATC